>RJWM01002047.1:0-137756 GCA_004363535.1 Dasyprocta punctata | reverse complement strand
GAGTCTTCACATAAATTCTCTGTAACCCATTCCAGTGCTATAAAATCTTTGCCTATTCACTTTAAAGCATTTCATTTTCTCTATTTCTGTATTTCAACTAATAAATAATGACTTTTCTTTTTTCCAATCTCTCTATCCCAACAATAATCATGAACCTCCCATATTATTCATATATTACTTTTGATTGTTTGTACTGTTTTTATTAGTACATATTTGCTGTATGTAGTGATTACATTCCTTTTAAATGTCATTTTCATCAACACTAAGATTCATTAAATGTAAGATTCATCCAATTTCACATACTTGAAAGCTTTCCCTCTAAAATCAGGAATAAGACAAGGATGTCCACTACCATAACTCCTGTTTGTCATTGTACTTGAAACATTAGCCAGCACAATTAGGCCAGGAAAAGAAATAAAAGGGATATATCTAGAAAAAGAAGAAGTCAGTTCACTATTATTGGCAGATGCCATGAACCCATGAACCTGTACGTAGAAGACTCAAAAATTCACCAAATGACTCTGAATTAACAATCAAATTTGGAAATGTATCAGGCTACAAAACCAACACACAAAAATCAATAGCATTCTTGTACATTATTGAACTCATTGAAAAAGAAATTAGGAAAAAATAGCACTCCCAATAGCACCAAAAATTAAACATTTAAGAATTAATCCTGCCAAGGAGATGAAACATCCCTGCAATGAAAACTACAGCAAAGAGATCACACTTCATGATGAAAACGAATTCATCCCAGGGGTGGAGGAATAGTTCAATGTATGCAAATCAATGAGTATCACCTTTCTCTACCTATTGCATTGGAGTTGAGTGATGAGAAATCACAGGGTGGAAAGAATTTGCAAACTACTCAAGCTTGTATGAGAGTCTCCCAAATGTCTGCATGTTAAATGTTTTGTCTAAGGGTGACCTTATGGGAGGTACTGGAAATTTAGGAGGTGGAGCCTAGTGGGAAATCCTTATGTAATGGGGTATACCTGTGAGGGACATTGTGGAATGCTGACTCTTTCCTTTCTCTCTTTGCTTTTTGGTTCATTAGATGAGTAGTTTGCTCCACCATCTGCTCCTGCCATAACATGTTTCCTTCACCAGTGGCCATACCAAAAGGGGCAATTCAATCTTGGGCTGAAACTTCTAAAACTATAACCAAAACCATTTCTCCTTAAAAAAAAAAAAGTATTTGACCTAAAAGAAGAACTAATATTTCAGGAAGAAGGGAAGGAATGGCGAATGGATTGTATGTGCAACAAGTTTAGAAAAATATGTAAAACAATCTTAATAGATAATTGGTAGCATCCTGGGGAATGCATAAGAAACAACAGGCAGTGACCTGACACATTAAGTCTGCTCCTCAGATTCGAATAAAGTTAAAAGCTAAAATATGGTTTTAATTTTTTCTTGCTAAAATAAATTATTTTGTTCTTACTGATACTGAGAAAGATATTTTGTGATTCACTGGTGTATTTGCATCGATGTATGCTCATTCACTTTCTCCAGTCAGATGTGTGCTATGCATTTGTAAAATAAAGAACAGGGAGCATTATGTTATGAGACCAACTGGAAAAAACACAAATGTAAGTAGCACCTGCAGATTACAAATCTATTGTCATGTTATCATTATTGTAACATTTTAAAGACTTGGGTAATATATGAATGAGACACAAAATTCAATGTTTATTTTATTTTTAATGAAAAATTTACACATTGAATTTGTCATTTATCCCTATATAAAAGTGTAGTTGAACATACAGTACAGATTATCTATATCTCTACTTCGTAATGATTTATTGTTAGCTAAATCTAGTTCCTCCTCAGGCTGATGAGCTTCATAAGAATAGTATCTTTTAAAGGTATTAGATCCATCACTGAATACATTTGATCACTGATATTATCATTTTAGATTTCGTTATGATCAATCCAGTTATAACACAAGTATATGAAATGGAAACCACATTAAGAGGTAATGAGACGTGCACTTTTAATTAGAGTTACAATAATCCTATTCCTTTCCCTATATATGCAGACATACACATACATACACAATCCTTGAGCATAAGCCACATATCATAGTGGCTTAATGGCATAATGGGTTGGAATGTAACCATTTTTCCTCTGTACATACCCCTGTACTCTGTTCTATAGTTATGACTCTAAAGGCATAGGCTCCCACTGACTATTTTGTTTTATATGGAGTGATTTGGACATAATGATAAACATTCTTAGTATACAATTGTGTAAAAAACTGTTTGTAATTAAAATAAGATATGTGTATATCTATTTAAACAAAAAACAAAATACAGATTTTAGGGGACTGTTAGATAATCAATATTTAGACTCATTCCATAGTACTTGACATGAATGGTTCCAGAGCTATATATAATAATAAAATATAACTGAAAGTGATGGTTATAAATATGACAGATATTTTCCATTGCATTGATCAGTGTGAATAATCAAACTAAAATAAAATTTCATCAATAAATCATGCAAATTTCTGCACAATTGTTTTACCATACTTGTTCTTATGCACATATAAACTAGATCGCAAATTTAAATATATATTCATAATATGCATGAACATTAAGGGTTTATTTTGTATTAAGTCTTAAAATAATTGTAAGAGAGGATATGTTAAAATATAGATGCTGATGAATAGGAAAACTTTTACTTTAGGAAAGAGCAACTATGTATTCCTATCATTCAATTCAATACTGCCATTTTCAATCTAAGTTTTTAAAATATCTTTCATAATTTTCATTTCATGTTTACTGATTCCTTAAAATGTTGCTACTGAGAAACAGAGGAGGAATGAATTTTTCTATAGTTGGTTGAAAATAAATATTTTCCACATTAGGCAAAACTATTTAAAATATTAAATGTGTCACTCATTTTTGAAAATATTCTTGTTGACCTTGATTCATTTCATATAATTATTTTGAAGCACAGGACTTGGGATAGAAAAATAAGGCATATTTCATTCTGTACATATTTTCACAAATTTGATACAATAGTGATAACCTTCAGGGAAAAAAAAAAAGCAGTGGTTTTTGGGAAGTCTTTGAGCCATAGCAATTCATCATCACAGAGTAATCCCATCTTAACACCAGAATAGTCAGAGAAGGTTAATGAGAATTGTTTCCAAAGCTCCTAGATAGTCAATAGGTTATAAACAGATCAAAATATATCTGAAGGTCAGTTTTCCAGGGAAAGACAGGCAAAAGATAATTATACTTTATTAAATGATACCAAATATTACATTAGAGTTCACTAGAAATCTTTATTTATGTGATTCATGAATTTGTACCTGAAAGACTGCCATGATTTCTCTGATAAAGCAGGTTGAGGGATGTGGAAACATCACCACAGGTGGGTTTTCAAATAGTCATGTTCTGCCGGGGATTTAGCTCAGAGTTGTAAGCGCATGCCTGGCAGGCGCTAGGTTGAGAGTTCGAACCCTGGTACCAGATAGTCATGTTCTTCAAATAGTTACTGAAACCTTGCTACATCTGTTTCACAGAAATGACCTATGTGATCAAAATATATGATGACTTTTTATACATAAAAATATGTTTCAGATGCATTTCCATCACTCCCCTGGAAACACTCTGCCTCCTGGGAGCCTACTTATCCCATCATTCTGGCCACTTTTGAAGCATTCCTGGAAGTTCTCTTTTGTGAGTGCCCTTACAAAGTGTGGTACAAAATACATTGGTTTTTGCTAAAAGGGTGCATTTCAATGGAAAAGCAGAGTGGTAACAAAATATATATATATATTCCATCTCATTCACCTGACTGAGACAGCCAGGACAATGCAACTAAAAGACACACACAGAAGAGGACTTCCAAAATTGCTTCAGAAAACAATTGGGAACTGTATTTTAAGGGAGAGAGAGTATTTTGAGGAAATAAATGGCAATGTATCTTTTACTATAATTTTTAAAAATTTAAAAATTCACCATATTCATTGAGCATATATCTTAAATTTTTCATTTAGTTTTCTTTTACTTTATGATATTAAAAATGGTCATTTAATTTTTCCACATAAATATGTCATTTTATCTTGAATCTAAGGTTTAAATGTTTTTTCCTCTAGAAGTTAAAGCTGAACATTTAAGGTCATGATTTTTTTGTTACAGGAATATACTAAAAGAAATAAATTCAGTCACTTTAACCGAGTTGAAATATAATCTACTCATAGTCTATTTGTTTTCATTTGTGCCAAGAATTACAGATATAACTTAGTCTTTCACCATTTTACTAGTAATATTGAAGTTGTAAGTCTATAGTTTTTAACATTATTGAATTATAAGAATTTTTCTATGTTTGACTAATTTGCTTGAATAAAATTTTATTTTAATTAGATTGAAATCTTTATTTCTTAGTCACAGAATATAATGTTAAACATATACAGTTTACCTCAAATTTATATTTAATTGGTCTGTAGGGACTATTAGGAAAGATGAGCCACAAGGTAAGTATTTTTCTGAATAAAGTATTTATTATTATACTACCAATCTCTTTAGTAAAAATGTGTACATTAAAATGACAAAATAACTTGCTCTTTTCCTTAAATACTTTTCACTTCAACAAAAATAGTATTTTTAAGTGTTCTTTTTGAATAAAGTGGCCCCAAATAAATTATATTTTGTGGAAAAATATTAGGGATGCTAATAACAATTATTAAAATTTTGTTGCATGTGAGCTTATTTGTTATATTCTAATATATGGTTTCATTTGAACACAGTACTACACATATGAGGCATTTTATAGAATAAACTTTTAATGAGCATGATTTAGTCAGTAAGTTGCTGATATTGAATCAGAAAGGCCTGACTCTGGAAGTAAATGTTTCAATATTCACCAGCGAAACAGGAATATTTAAGACATTTGATGACATTTCTTTTTTTTTGCGGCATAGGGGATCAAACTCAAAACCTCACGCCTGCCAGGCAGGCACTTAAGCTAATGGGCCAAACTCCCGGCCCTGGTTTTTTGAGGCAGGGTCGCACTATGTAGCTCAGGCTGGCCTTGCGCTCATGTTGTAGCCCAGGCTGGCCTCGAACTCACAACACTTCTCCCACCTCAGCCTCCCGAGTGCTGGGATTAAAGGCTTGCGCCACCACACCCGGTACTTCATGACAAACCTAACAGAAATGAGTAGGTTTTGAAACTTGAGTAATTTGTTAAGAGTAGCAGTTAGATATGGCGATAGAAACTGTCAAATAAAAACAAACATGTGCAATGTAGTTCCGACTACTTAGGCTCAGGTAAGAGGACTACAAGTTCTGGCCAGCCTGGGGAACTTAGGGAACACCTGGCTCAAAATAAAATTTTAAAATGAGCATTAAATGGTAAAGTATTTTCCAGCATGCATTAGGACCTGTGTCCCCAGGACCACCCACAGACACACACAAAAATACGCTCACGCACACGACAGTATAGTAACAAATTACAAAAACAAATAAGGACTTAGGTAATGAAAGAATATCCAAAGTCTTAGAACTCCGATGACAGAAAATATGAAACCATCTCAATATCAAGTTGTGCAAAGTTATTCTTTTACAGGTGGCAGTCAATATACCAAGCACAAAAAGAAATTGGAATTTGCAGACAAAAGTGCACGTATAGTATGAAAAAGCTGGAAGGATAGGAAATGTGCCTGTGGTCATTGTTTCTTGACCAAGCTTACTTTAGAAGGCTTGGGGATGAGCATTTCAGAACTTTCTCAGATTTGAGTGAAAGCCAAAATCGAAGGTCATGTAGGAAGCAGAAATTACTCACTACAATTTTGGGGTGCCAAAGCCGAAGGCAAATGAATCCAGGGGTGGTGGCCTACTGTTGTAATCATAACACTCTAAGAGCCTGAGGCTGGAGGATCCCAACTTTGAGCAAACCTTGGGAAATTTAGTAACTTATCAAGTCCCTGTCTAAAATTTTTAAAAAATACCTAGATCTGTAGCCCAGTCTAAAGTCCCTGAGTTCAATCTCCATTAATTAAATTAATTGCATTTGTTTTAACCACAAAATAATATTTAAATTTCAATCCTTTTTAAAAACTTTCTTTGCAAGGAAGTTTTAAATTTATAACTATTTTTCCTTTGTTTTTATCAGTATGTATTAATGATACATGTTAGTGGGCTTCAATGTGATATTTCCACACAGGCCTACAGCAAACATGCACTAATCAAATGCAGTTTCCCTCATTTTACCTTTCCTTCCACTTGCCATTCACACCCTTCCAAACACCTTGAAAATAACATTATGCTTAAGATCAGAGTTTTAGACTTTTTTCTTTCTCTTTCTTTTTTCAGAGTTTTAGATTCCACATGAAATAACACCTATGATACTTGTTTTTTCATGTTTGATTTAATTCAACTGTCATGGTATCTTCCAGTTTCATTCAGTTTTGCTGCAAATGACAGTATTTTATACTTCTTCATGACTAAATGATATATGTATATATATCATATAATTGATATATATATACATACACATCCCATTTAGCACATTAACACCTACACATCACATGTGTATATACACATCTAACATTAAAAATGTTTTACTTTCTTGAAAAAATTTAAAAATATAAAAGGGAAATAAAAACTCTTCTAAATGATGTGTCTGTGAAACTTGGAAATTCATTAATAACAAAATAAAGTAAGGAAATACAAATTTGAATAAGGACTAAGATCATATTAATATATAGCAGGCATCACATGGCGGAGAACTGAAAAGCAGTATACAGATACAAAGAGAGGTACGTGTTCAGAATGTAGGCCCAAGAGAGTAAGAGGTCAATCATTCTCAGTTCTAAGAAGCCACTTGCATTTTTTGGCTTAGATATCACTTTCGTGTGTCTTCTAAAGCCACCAATGGTCGGTTGAATCTTTATCATGATTGAAAACTGTTTAATTTCCTTTCCTCTTCTTGGCATAAGAAAGTACTCCCATAAATAGATTGGGATCCCTGGACAACTCCATCTCACCTTCCATGACCATTCCCATATACAGAAATTTATTTCTGCCACATAAAATAATATGCTTACAGATTTCAAGGGTTATGTTTGGTTTAAGGAAGATTAATCATTTGCCTTTTTTATGTCATAGATTTTGCAGATGTGAAATTGGTATAATACCAATGTTCCAATCATTGTATCTTTTTGGTGAAAATTAAAATGAGTTACCTAAGAGAAATATGTATAATAAAGTAGTGCAGAAATATTTACATGAATATTCACTCTTATGAAACCAAAATATGATACCATGGAATTTTAGAATTTTACAAGATAATTCATGTGACTGATAGCATGAACTCAATACAATTATTAATAATTTTCAGTTTTATGTAAAATAAATTGTAATGATAATTACTTAAAATAGCAAGGATAGAATGGATACATATGACAATAAATTATTTGAATGATAGATTCTAGTCTACACACCAAACTTACATATTCTTAAATATTTCAGAACTACACTTTGTCTACCATCTCAATGATATATTTTGTTTTCTCATTAAATATAGTTATATAATGTTAGATTATATTGTTTCTATAGCTAAAAATAAATTGTGAGAAATTACCCATGATAGATCTGTGAATTTTCCCTCTCTTGTTTCTATTTATAATAGGTAAAATAAACGATAGATTTTTAACTACCTTATGGATAATCATTTCTCATCATCTCTTTTTATGACTTGGATTCAGTATATCACCACTATTTAATCTTAACCAATGAAGCCTTAATAGAGATTATTCTTTATTTTGCTTGTATAGGGCTTTTCCTCAGTAATACTCATTAAACAGAATGAGAGAGAGGGCAGATAGATATAGACTTAAGCAGAATTGTTTCCATAAATAAGTCTTCCCTTTGCTTTATTTATTTTGAGTCTATCAATTGTATTCCATTTATCATTTTACAAACTGGAAAGTATCAGGAAACCTCAGCAATTTGGGAAGCTTTCTCCACACTAGCTAGCAGCAAAGCTGATTCCCACAGGATGATCTTTCCTGTCCAGTTAATTCTTTAAACACATCAAATCTTTTGCATGCGTAACAAATATTCAAAAAAAATATCTAGTTACACCTTGCCATTAATAGTCTCTTTAATCATTAGTCAAATGCTCATGTAAATGACAAAAAGGTAAAAACTATCAATATAATTTTTCTCTGATTTAATAACCTTCCAGAAACGGGTACTACTTCAAAACTACTGTTGACAAAGCAAAAAATAATGAGAATATATTATTTATCAGTGTTTTCTTGTTTGCTATTTTGAGGAATGCAAAAGCCCTGTTACTCTTTTTGAGGAGAGCCTGTTAACTAACCAACACATCATACTAAGGATGATTGAAAATTGTGATGAATTTGTAATCATTTATAATTATTACTCCAAAAGACATATTGCTATTAGCTCTCCTCTAAGACATTACCCCTCTCATCTAATATATTCATCCCATTCTTTTTGCCATTTTCTGAAACACTTTCTAAAAGTCCCCTTTTGTGAGTATCTGTATGATCTATGATAAAAAAACAGTGGAAAGTCACACTTGTAAAAATATTGCAATGTGTCCCCATCTATCTTATTCACCAAGTCTGTCATCAGGTAACTTCTTCAAAATCAAAATGGTCATTAAAAGTAAACATGTTAAACCGATTCGGGACATCGAGGCTGACACTAAAGACACAAATGAACTTCTGGAACTGCTTCAGGAAGTGGCAGAAATAAAGGCACAAGTGTGTTCAAAACAGGGGGGAGTATTTTTTATTTTTACCTTTATTACTACACGTTTGCGATACATAATGGTTATATTCATCATGGGGAGTTCTCACATGTACATAGTTACCTTTATTCTTTTGATGGGGGTTAATGGCAATGTCTATTTTTCTCCATTAATTTTCTTGCATTTAAACACATTGAGTTATTTGATTGCACCTCATATGGTTTATCTATCATAACAGTGGATCATAAACATAGCATATTTCCAGAAATGTACTTTTGCTAGCTCTAAATGGTGATAGTAAATGAAAGTTTGTAACTCTTAAGCAATGGTCAGTGCTTCATCAGCTGTAATCAATGATGTTAGGCTTTTCTAGTCATGTGTTATATACATAAAATTTTTACTACTGAAAAGTCTCCGGAAGCATGACTTTATACTACAACTCCAAAACACATTATCCTAAACCATTTTTCCATCACTAAATCAGTTTCTGTAGTGCTATGCTTTATGACAATGTATTTTTTGAAATAAAATCAACAGCATAGTAGAAAAAAATCTAATTGGTTTCACATTTTCAATTTAATAGTTTTTTTATATACAGATTTGTAAGTTTCAAGATTTTCTGCACACAAGCATTTGTCAGAATCCTGACATATGATCAGTGTACTGGTTCGGCCACTAACATACTACTAACTTCTGGATAGTTCCAAATCCTTTGCACTCCAGTCATGAAAGCATTCTATTCCAGGCTTATTTCACAAGGGTACTAGTTTAATTTCAAGCTTCTGCAATAAAGTGAATATTGCTATAATGTGATTCTTGTTTTTTCCAGTGCATGTAAACATAGTCTACCTATAGATTATAGTCTATCAAATATATAGTAGCTTAATTTCTGGCATACAGTTATTTACGTTTTAGCAAAAATTAAAGATCACCTGAGTCTTCAGTAAGTCATCATCTTTCTACTAGTGGAGAATGTTTGCCTTGATGGCTGATCAGATGGTAATTACTATGTAAGATAACATTACAAGGGCCGGGGTTTTAGCTCAGTGGCGTAAGCGCCTGCCTGGCAGGTGCGAGGTTATGAGTTCAATCCCTGGTACCAAACAACAACAACAACAAAAATCCCTATAGTAGGATTGCAAAAAAAATAAAAAAGATAACATTACAATTCATCATGTCAATTGATTCTGATTTTCAAAAACAAAGATGTGTTTAGTATATGATACTAGTAGGTAGATTACTGACCAAAATATAACCTCTTCCAAAATTGGAGTCCTTTACAAATCTTCTGTATTTATTAACTTTGTCTAGTGTTCTAAAATCTTTGTTGACATTTCAACAATGTTCAAAGCACTTTTACCAATAGTAGACTTCATTTCAAGGAAACATTTTCCTTGCTCATCCATGAGAAGTAATTCCCCACCCACTGAAATTCTAATACGTGATTGCATGAATTATTTCATGTCTGCAGGCTCCATTACTACTCAGAGTTACCTTGCAGTTTCCATCACATTTTCATTGCGTTTTCCACCCTAGTGTACATCTCCACAAACAAGTTCATTCAAAGGTTTTGAATACATTTCTTCCAAACTCATTAATGTTGACATTTTGACATCACCTCATGAATTTTGAATGGGCATAAGAACTTTTAGAATTCAAAACACTCTTGAAAAGTTTTCATTTTACTGAAATTTTCAGTTTTCTTTGTCTAGATTTCTTAAGGAAATCAATTGTGTGTGGTGATTATAGCCTTACAGTTTATATTTCTTAACTAGTAAGACTTGAAATATATAATTGCTCCTTAATCAACGGACTCGAGATTATATATTACATTGGAAGGCACCAAAACAACCATAATCTCATTCTACATCTTTATCACAGGTCTTCAGTGAGTTACTAAACTCAGTGAGCAATAGTATTTTGAAAGAAATCTTTTTTTTTTTTCTGAGTAGTAGGTCTTAAATGTGAACTTAAAATGCTTTATTAGGATAACTGTTTTGTAAATTTCTGTACCTTATTCTGCCTTCATTGTTCCTTTTATAGACCAAAGAAATGGTAGACTTTGTATCTATGAATCTTAAGGGTCTAGGAATTTTGGAATGATAAATCTTAAGGGTCTATGAATTTTGGAATGATAAATGAACATTGGCTACAAATTAAAGTCATCTACAATATTAGATTCTAACAAGAGTATCCACTTGTATTTGCAATCTTTGAAGTCAGGCACTGACTTTCTAGCTATCAATGTCCCAGAGGTCATCTACTTCCGATATCAGGATATTTTCTCTACATTGAAAACTCATCGTTTTGCGTCACTTTCTTCACTTATATGTGTGCTAAATCTTATGGATAACTTGTAAGTACTTATGTATTAGCATTTTCTGTTTCATACAGTGTTTTTGATGTTGCAAACAGCTTCTTTCCTTAAACACGGAAAATCAGTCTATCTTCAAACTTCTCTGAAGCTTACTGAATTTTTTCAGCTCTCACAAAGCTAGAGCTTTCCTTTGCATTAGGCTTTGACAGAATGGAATGTTGTAGTTGTTTTAAATTATTAACCCCACAAATAACTTTATATCAGCTATGAAACTCTTTCTGTTTCTTGTCTTTCATACATTCACTAGAGAAGTACCTTTAAATTCCTTCAAGAAGTTTACATTTGAATTCACAACCCAGCTAACTGTTTTGTGAAAGAGACAAAGCTTTCAATCTATCTCAGCTCTTAATATGCTTTTCTCACTAAGCTTAATCATTTCTATCATTTGTTTTAAAGTAAGAGACCTCTGTATTTTCTGAGTTTCACTTGAAAAAAAATAAAGGCTACTACACATTATTATTTGGCCTAATCTCATACTGGTTGGTCTGAGGTAATTGAAAGACATGAAGAAAAGGAAAATGATAGAAGAACAGAGAGTTGATAAAAGATTTTAAAACACATGCAACATTTAATCAGTACCGTGTGTTGATTATCTTCCTGGATGGTATGTGGTACGTAAAATCTGTACGTAATAAACCACAATTTGAAATTCCTTTTTGAGCTATTATTTTAAAAATGGAAAAAGAATCAGCTTTTGTCACTGAAAAATCTTCATTTTTGTTGTTGTTGTTTTCTACAGGGAATAAATTGTTACACGAAAGATGATCATCACTTTAAAAATCCAGTATTTTCCTGTTAGATTTAAGGTCCATGAAGACAAAAATTTTTTTTTTTTTGCAACACTGGGGATTGAATTCACAGCCTTGCGCCTGCCAGGGCAGGCGCTTAAGCCACTGAGCCAGACTCCCGGCCCTTAGGACAAAATTTAATTGGCCTTTATCTAAGTCACAGTAAACATTAACTTTATTTATTTTATCAATTAATTTTATTTGTAGGATTTAGATATAAGTAAAATAAAAATTCATCATTAGAAATTTGTACCTGTACATGATATATCTTAAATTCTTATTTATGAAAGCTTATCCATGAAAGCTTCATTTCTAGTTTTTTTCCTTCTATACTTTTTTGTTCTTTTCCTTTCCTTCCTTTCCCCTTCCCACCTCCCTTGTTCCCATCCCATTTGAACATTATCTTCATGTTTCAAAATATCTAAGGGCTGGAGATATAACTCAGTGGCTCAGTGCCTGCCTGGCAAGTGTGAGATCCTGAGTTTGAAGACAAAATTGTTCAAAATATCTATTATAAACTTTGGTCCTTATTTACACTTTCAGTTTCTCACACCAGAGAAACAATGCAATATGCATACCTGTGTGTCTGATTAATTTCATTTAAGATTATGGTCTCAAGGTGAATGCATTTACCCAGAAATGCCTCAAGTTTATTCTTCTTTATGGCAAAGTAGTACTTCATTGCATAAAAAAATCTTCTTTATCCATTCATTGTTTGATGGGCATTTGAGTATTTCCAAGATTTATTTATTACAAACCATCCTGCTATTAACATGGGTGTTCACATATTACTGTGGCATGATTTTACTGCTTTTGAGGCGATACCAAGAAGGGTATAGCTAGGTCAAATGGAACTTCTAGTTTTAGTTTTTTGAGGAATCTCCACACTGATTTTCATGGTGGTTGTACCAGTCTACACTCCCACCTGCAGGGAAGCAGCATTCCTTTTTCTCAGCATCCCCTCCAGCATTTGTTATTGATTGATTTCTTGATTCTTGTCATTCTTTCTGGGGTGAGATGGAATCTCAGTGTTGTTTTAATACGAATCTCTCAAATGATCAGTGATTTTCAACATTTGTTATATATTTATTTGCCATTTCTACTTCTTCATCTGAGAAGTATCTATTAATTTCGGATGCCCATTTTTTTATTGAGTCAGCCTTTAATTTTGGGGCGGTCTGATTTTTTTGAGTTCTTTACATACCTTAGATATGAGTCCTTTGTCTGAGGAAAGGTTTCCGATATCTTTTCACACTCTGTGGGTTGTCTCTTCATTTTGTTGGTGTTATATTTTGCTGTAGAAAACCTGTCTAATAAGATGAGCTCCCAGTTGTTGATTTTTTTTACAGTATTTCCTGTGAAATCAAGTTTTTGTTCATGAAGTCTTTGCTTATAGCTATGTCTTCAAGAGTTCTCCTTATTCTATCTTCCAACAGATGTAGTGTTTCCACTTTAACATTTAGATGTGTAATCAATTTCAACTTTGCTTTAGTACATGGTGATAAACACGTGTCTAGTTTTAGTCTTTAGCATGGAGAAAGCCAGTTTTCCCACCATCACATACTAAAGAGGCTAGTTTTCTTTTAGTAAAGGTATTTGGCCCTTCATCAAACATAAATTGACTCAGTGTTTTTGAAGTTGTTTCTGCATCTTCTAATCTGTTGCATAGATACTTAGGTCTGTTTTTGTGCCAGTAATATGCAAATATATCGTGGTATATTTGTAGTATAATTTTAAGTCAGAGATTGTGTTATCCCCTGCCTTACCCTTGTTGTTCAGAATTACTTCTGCTATTCTAGGTCTATTTTCCTTCCATGTGAATTTAGGATTGTTTACTTTAATTCTGTTAAGTTTGCTACTGATATTTTGATTAGGATTGCATTAAATATGTATAACAAGTTTAAAAGTATGGTCATTTTCACTATATTAGTTTTTCCTACCTAACAACAAAGAAAAGCTTCCTATTTTCTGATATCCTCTTTGATCTCCTTTTTCAGAGAATTGTAATTTTCAATGCATATGTTTTTACTTCCTTTGTTAGTTTGATTCCTAAGTATTTTTTGATGCTGTTGTTAAAGATGTGACCTCCCTAAACTCCCTCTCAGTGGGTTTCTTACTTATATACAGTAATGTATTGATTTTTGAGTGTTGACTTTGTATTCAGATACATGACTGAATTTGGTTATTAAATCTATAACTCTTGTGATGGAGTTTCTGGGATATTCTGTGTAGAGTATCAGTTCACATCACCTTCAAATAATGTTAATTTGACTTTTTCCTTTCCCATCATTATTCTTTTTATTTCTTTATCTTACCTAACTGCTTTGGCTTGTGTATCCAGAATTATATTGAACTACAGTGCTAAGAGTGGGTACCATTGCCTTGTTCCTGGTTTTAGAGTGAGAATTTTCAGTGTTTGATCAATTAGTATGATGTCAACTATTGGTTTGTTATAGATGCTTTGATTAGATTGAGATGAAGACCATCTATTTCAGTTTTCTGTAGAGTATGGGCATTGCACTTTGTCAAATGATTTTTGTGCATCTATTGAGACGATTATGTGGTATTTCCCTTTGGGTCTCTTAATATGGTGCAATATGTTTATTGATTTTTATATGTGGAAACAACCCTACATTCCCTGGATAAATTCTACCTGGTCATGGTGTATAGGATTCTTGATTATTTACTGCATTCTTTTTGATAGTATCCTATTAAGGAGTTTTGCATCTATGTTCGTTAGATAGAATGGTGTCTAATTTTCTTTTTTGTTTGAATCCTTCTCTCATTTGTAATGCTTGCTTCCAGGAATGACCTTAAGATATTGCTTCCTTTTGAGTTTTTTCAAACTTTTAAAACATAATACCATTAGATCTTCTCTAAATTTCTTGTAGAATTCAGCAGTAAATTGTCTGGATAGCAGTAAATTGTCTGCATCTAGAATTTTCTTGGTTGGTAGGTTTTTAACTATATCTTTAATTTTGTTGAGTGATGTTGGTGTATTTAGACATTTTATATCTTCTCCATTCAGATTTCTTGGTCACTTGTGTCTAGGAATCCATTCCTTGTGTTTTTTCTATCTTATTAATATACCTATTCTTAAAGTAGGCATTGGTGATCAAATGGCTTTCTGCAGGATCTGTTGATATTTCTCCCTTTTGGTTTCTAATTGCATGGTTTTGAGCCTTTTCTTTCCTTTTTTATATCACTGGCTAAGGGTCTCTTAATTTTATTTACTCTTTCAAAAAACCAACTCTTCAGTTTATTGATTGTTTCTAGTTTTCTTAGCCTCAGTTCATTGATTTCTACCCTGACATTTAAATTTCCTTCCATATATGGTCTTTGGACTTGATTTGCTCTTGTTTGTCAAGAACTTTGAAGTTCAAAATGACTTTTTTTTTTTTTTGAGCCCACTTTGTGTTTCTGATATGGGAATTCACTGCTATAAATGTCTCTCATAAGACTGCTTTCTTTGTGTTCCATAAGTTCCAGTATATTGTATTGACACTGTAGTTTAATTGCAGAAACTCTCTAGTTTCATCTTTAATTTCATATGTGACCTATGTTTGTTCAGGAGGGTATTTTTAATTTCCATGTGTGTATGAAGTTCTTGTGGTTTGTTTTGCCATTCACTTCAAATTTAATTGCATGGGTCTGATAATATGCATGGGATAATTTCAATTTCTTAGTATTTACTTAAGCATCTTCTATGAGCTAATATATAATATATTTTGGAGAACAAACTGTGTGTAGCTGAGAGGAATGTGTATTATGATGTTGTAGGATGGAGCCCTCTGTAGACGTCTACTAAGTCATTTGTTCAAAAATTTGATGGATTTCTGATATTCTGTTGATTTTTTTGTTTAGTGGATCTATCTGTGACAGTAGGATATGACGTTGAGGTCCTCCATTATAATTACATAATATTTATTGGATTTTTACATCACTAATACGTATATCAAATAATTTTTCCATGCTTGGGAAGTTTTCTACTACTTTTTTTTTTTTTTTTTTGATGGCACCAGAGATTGAACTAACAGCCTTGTGCCTGGCAGACAGGCACTTAAGCCACCAAGCCAAACTCCCAGCCCTGGTTTTTTGAGGCAGGGTTGCACTATGTAGCTCAGGCAGGCCTTGTGCTCATATTGTAGCCCAAGCCAGGCTTGAACTCACAGCGCTCCTCCTACCTCAGTCTCCCAAGTGCTGGGATTAAAGGTGTGCACCACAACACCTGGTTCTACTATTACTTTTGTGTGCAGGTTTTTTATGTTGTTTGTGCTATCTTCTACTTTTTCATTGACACCAATCAATCTTGTTTTTCTTCTTTTCATAATCCACAGGTTGTTGGATTTATCTTTTCTGGTCCCTTGCTATTTTTAAGAATCTGTTTTATAGATTCCATTTCTTTCTTATGTTGGGGTTCATCAGTTTCTATCATTTATCTAAGCTCCTCCATTTTTTTTTAATCCGGGTCTACTCTAGATTCACTAACCATTTCTTCATTATGGTCATCACCTCTGAAGTTACCAGCAAAATTATTTCTCAATTGATTTTTTTTCTAAAGCTTCATTTATCTGCATTGTTTCTTTGACTCTTACCATGCCAGAGAATTTAGGTTAGGGACTTTTGAATGTTCCACTTCATTGCCCTCAAGTTTGCTTTTGCCAAGTTGAAAGTCTGAGATTGTATCTTGCTTCTCTGTCTTCTTTTATTCTATTTTCTTAAAGTTTGATTCTTTCAATGATACTTGTAAATCGTTTACGGTAGGTAACTTTAGTGTTAGTGTCATGAACCCATAGGAAATGACTACTTTTCAGAGATATCTTCCAGGTGTAGCTGGCTTTTTCGTTTACAGTGTGTTTCATGATTCTACCACTTTAATTTATTAGAGATGACAAGTTGCTTCCTATTTGGCCCAGTCCCTGGTTCTTTGGTTCTGGCCTATAGTCGAGGCTCAGGGAGTGTGTGGCATTTACCATTTCCTTCTTCTACAATTGAGATCCTTTCTTTGTTCTCACCATGGGCTCCAATTCTTATTTTAGATCTTTTTCTGGGTACCATTCTCTTCCTTATTTTGCTATATTCCAGCACCTGGATTCCAAATCTTGGACAGGCTGTTTCTCTGCTGCTCGCCACTTTGCTATCTTCCCAGAAGTCTCCGTGATAATCTTCTATGATTATGTTCTGAGCAACAAACTTCTTTGCATGGTACCCAAGCAGTATATATGTCTACCTCAAACAGAGACCAGAAAGACCAAATGCCCAGTTCTCAGTTTTGCCACTGCCCAGAGTGGGTCATTAAGGTGAATGGGAGCAGCCATGGAATAGAGAACACAACATAGCACATCATTTATTCACTTTGTTTATTGCTAGCTCTTTGGAGAATATCTGATAATCCTAAAGGTTGAATTATGATTTTTTGTATGCATTAACAGGAAATATTTAACAACTTCACAAAATCAGTGTGGGCGAAACAGATATAATTCCTAGACAGTAATGAAACTATTCTAGCACTTTCTCCTTTTTTTTTTAAGTGAAGTTTAATTTTTATTAGTAAATATTTGTAATAGGTAACATTTACATTCATTGTAGGGAGTAGATAACGTACTTATTTTGCCTCTCTTCATTGTCTTCTTCATTCCATCTTCCTTCTCTCCTTCTCTAGCTCCTCAGTCTCCATTTATTCTTTTTCTGAATTCTTCTTTGCAATGCATAATAATTATATTTACTTGGGGTAGTTTGTACACATATATCACATATTTTAATTCTTTTTATGTCCCCTTTCACTTACTCCCTCCACCCTCCATCTCTTGGTGCCCCTTCTATTTGCAAGAGATCTACCACTCTTTTCCTTTTATCTATCTTTCATATTAGAAGAGGCACATGGAATTTAAGCTTTATATCTTATTTTTCTTAACATTTTTTAATAAGTGAATCTATTTTATTTTTACAAATGACTTCAATATACCTGTTTTATAGCATAGTAGTTTCCCATTATATATAGATATCACATTCTCATTTCCTTTAATCATTTCTTTTGTTGTTGTTGATAGACATCTGGGCTCCTTCTAAGATTTAGCTTAGGGATTGTATTGCTGTAATCACTGGTATTAATGTATACTCTAATAAGATGTCTGTATTTCTGCAAGATGCCTAGGAGGGGAATAGTAGCACAGAATTTTTATTTTTAGATTTTTTGAGAAATCTTCATATTGATTTCCATAATAGTTGTTCTAATTTACATTCCCATTAGAATTATAGAAGCTTTTCTTTCCCCCTGCAGTCTCACAAGATTAATTTGTATTTGATTTCTTGAAGATTGCCATTCTTTTTGGAGGAACATAAAAATCCTAAAGCAGTTTTAATTTTCATTTCTCTAATGACAAGTGAAGTGAAACATTTTTCATGTTTTAGTGGGCATTTGCATTTCTTCTTTTGAGCACTATCTATTCAATTGGGTAGCTCATTTTAAATTGGTTCTTTCATATTGGAGGGTCAAAAAAATTTTTGTATGTTTTAGATATTAGTCTTCTGTCTGACATTTAGCTGGAATTTTTTTCACATACTGTAGGTTTTCTTTTCACTCTTTTGTTTATTGCCTTTGTTTTTCAGAAGATTTTAAATTTTTATAATCCCATTTGTTGATTTTTTGTTGCTATTTCTTGTGCAACTGGAGTTCTGTTCAGAAAGTCCTTCCCCAAGCCTGCAACTTCAAATATTTTTCATGTTTTATCTACCAGCATGCTAAAAGAGTTTCTTTTTTGAAATTAAGACTTTTGATCTTTTTTTACTTTATTTTAGTACATGGTAAGAGATAAGAGTCTGGCTTCAATATTCTGCATGTGGACAGCTAGTTTCCCACCATAATTTGCTAAAATAACTATCTGTCTTACAGCACAATTTTAAGACCCTTCTGTCTAAGATCAGATGGCTAAAGGTGTCTGAGGTTGTTTTTGCGTCAACATTGAACAACTTATTTTTTTGTAACCAGATAATGCTATTTTTACCAGTGTAACATTGTAATAAAGCATGCAGTCTCGGGTTGTAGTACCTCCTGCTTTGATCTTGTTTCCCAGAACTGCTTAGTTATTCTAGGTCTTTTCTTTTCCATATGAATTTAATGATTGTTTTCTCTAGTTCTGTGAGGAATACTGTTAGTATTTCGATTGCAATTTCATTAAAACTGTGTATCAATTTTGAAAGCATGGGTATTTTAGTGATACTGGTTCTGGCTTTCCAGGAATACGGACTATGTTCCGCTTTCTGATATTCTCTTTGATCTCCTTTTTCAGAGTTAGACAGCTTTTATTGTAGAGATCTTTCACTTCCTTGTTTGGTTATCTGGTATTTACTTTTTCTTGATGATATTGTGAGGAGTGTATGGTCTATTTTAGGGAAGTTCTGTGTGCTTCTTAGAACAGTGTATTTTGTAGTACTAGGGTAGAACTCTCTACAGATACCTATTATATCCATTTCTTTCAAAGTGTGCTTTAGATTTGACTTTTTTTGTCGATTTTTTTACTCGGTTGATGCTTCTTTGTGAACTTTTATTTAGACTGCCTACAATGATTGTGTTATTGTCTAGTTGCACATTCATGTCCAGCACATTTTATACAGTTAGGTGCTCTAATATTTGGTGCATAGGTTTTTATAATCATTATGTATTCCTCTTGCAATGTCTTCTTCACTAATATGTAGTGACCTTCTTTGTCTCTTGTGATCAGTTTTATCACAAAGTTTAGTTTGTGAGACAAAATTTGGTATTTCTGCTTACTTTTGATGTTTGTGCTTGAAATACTATTTCCCTCCTTTTTTTTTTTTTTTTTTTTTTTTTTTTTTTTTTTTTTTTTTTTTTTTTTTTTTTTTTTTTTTTTTTTTTTTTTTTTTTTTTTTTTTTTTTTTTTTCTTTTAAGATATGGTCTCTCTGTGTAGTCCAGGCTGATCTTGAACTCATTGTGTATTCCAGGCTGGCTTGGAATTCACAGCAATCCTCTTGCCTCAGCCTTCCAAGAGCTGGGATAACATGCATATGCCATCATACCTGGCCCATGCTTCCCTTCATTTTTAATCTATAAATTTTGTTTTGACTAAATGAGTTTTTGAATTCAGTACATTATTGGATTCTGATTTTTTATTTAGTCTTCCAATCTGTGTCTTTTACGGTGGAATTGAAGGATATTACAGATTGTTATTGATTTATTCTTATTGTTGCAATTTTTTCTGTTGATGCATTCTTTAGTTTCTTTGTATTGTGTAATGACTTGTCTTGCCTGATGTATTCATTCCATGTGATGTTTTGCTGGGTTTATTTCATTTTCTCTATCTTGGGTAACATTTGGTAATTTTTGGAATGCCACTTTGGTGTTTATATATGTCTTTAGGTGTTCTTTGTCATGGATTGTCTTTATTTCTCCATCAATTTTGGAAGATACCTTTGAAAAATGTATTAGTCTGGGTTGAAGCATTTTTAGTTCTAAGCCTTGGATCACTTCACTGCAAGCTTTCCTGGCCTTTAAAGTTTGTGTCGCAAAGTCTGCTCTAGTTCTGATATGTTTACCCTAATGCATGATTTTTTCTCTAACAACTTTTAAAACTCTGTCTTTTTGTTTGCACTTAGGACTTTGGCTTATATAGGTCATGAGGAACTTCTTTTCTCATCATAGTTAGCCGAAGTTCAGTAAGTTTTGCTTAGCTGAATGTTGAAATATTCCTTCATATCTTGATTTTTTTTTTTTGAGACAGGGTCTCAGTATGCAGTTCAGGCCAGCCTTGAGCTCACTTTGTAGACTGATCTCAAACTTGCAACAGTCCTCCTGCCTCAATCTCCCGAGTGTTGAGATTACAGGCTTGCATCACCATGCCCAGCTGAAAGTTTTCTATTATGATTTTTGTAAACGGATTTTAAATTCCATATTCGTTGTCTGTAATTTCTCTCTGTCTCACTTGAAGCATGAGATTAGTAGTTTTTTGCAATCATGTAGAAGTTGAATAGATTTTTCTCATCCTTTTAACAATTTTCAGAACTCTCTAATTCTTTATGAATTACCATTTTGTCCATGATGTCAGAAGCCTTGATGTCTTCACATTGAATATGTCTGCAATTTATGAATTTTATTCAGTTTTGTAAAAATCACTGGCATCTGTCTAGCAACTTTTTCATGGAATCTATATCTTTGCAGGGGCTGGTTTTCATATTTTTAATATTTTTGGTGAGCTCTTCCAATATTCCGCATGCCCACATTGATCAATTTGTATATTAGTTCCATCATCTTTTTGTTATACCTCCTTTTTAACTCACCACATTTCTTTAGCCTTTCTTTAATCATCTTGCTCTGCTCTACTACTTGCTACTTTCTTTCCTCGCTATTGGTACCCGATGGATGCATCTGCTTGGGGACAATTAGGAGACTTCAGAGGCCTTCTACTGTCTTGTTTTTCAAGAGTCAAGCTGCTATAATACTGGCTCCTTCCTGCAAGCTGAAAGAGTCATTCTCAAAATGGTTGCTTCTATGACAGTGTGAAATGGGAGAGAGGGCCATCCATGGATGTACCATTTCTCCTTTCCAGCAGTCTTGATCTTTGGTTTGGTTATATCGGTTTTCAAGTTCAGCACATGATTGCCTGCCCACATTTTAGAGTACCTGTATTTTTTATGAAACTTCTTTGTATGTATCTATTATGTCACGTGCTCTGATCAGTTAGGTTGGAGCAATATACTTGATTTTATAAGCTAACTTTGAAACACTCATTAATCTAACACATTTATTATAGTGAATGCATAACCTGTAATAGTGACTTTAAAGCTAATACTGTCAGGAATTCAGATTAAAATTTAGATGTTTTTATGGCTTGCATGTTGATGTTTCCTGAGAGTCTCACACAGTCATAGGTTGAGTCTTTTTAGAGGTGGCTGGATCTAAAATGTGGGATACTGGGATTGATTCATGGTGCAAAGCTAGGATCAAGGACACTAGAATTAAGGATATGATTGCCACCTATCTTAGTGGCCTGGATAAGACATAGGGATAGAAAGAGGTGTGTCTGTTTCTTGTTGCTTTGCTACCTTCTGCCTACCATGAACCATGTCCCCTTTTCAATGTCTGTCTATCATGACACCGTGTTTTGGAACCAGCTAATTATGGACTGAAATCTCTACAGACCTTGAAACCTCTAAAACCTCTACAAATCTTCCCTTTAATATTGGGTATTGAGTGTTTCATCTCAGGAATAGGAAAACTAAAACAGAATTTGGTACCTAGAATGAGGTTATTTCTATGACTATACCTAACCATGTGGCTTAGGAGTGGCTTATGTGATGAATTTGAAAAGGTTCAGAAATGCAAATTTAAAAAGTAGAACTGGAAAGCCTTAGTCTGTACTGATGGTAGAGTTGGTCAGAGGTCAAAAGATGAGGCTCTGGAGGCTGCTTCTAGGAGGAAGAACTACACTGATTTTGGACCCCGGATGCTGTGTGTTATGGCTTGGAAAGTTTGTCTGCATTTGTCTCCAGTTCAAAGACATTTCCTGAGACTCAGTTTAAGGGCAGTGGACTAATTTATTGCACAGAAGAAATTTCAAGAGAATCTAATGTTGAAATGTTTCATGGCTACTGTTGGGGGCGTTTAGCCAGATTTATGTTGAGAATCAAAAGCAAAAATCCCAGCATAATGATTTAAAACATTTTGGGTTTGGTCAGAAAAGAAGTGCCAGCAAAGTTCTGGTCTGCAAAGATAGAACATAGGAGAAATTGGTTACTAAAAATACTACAAAGAAAAATTCAAGTATTTCAGGGGACAACAGAAAAGATGGCCTGAGAGGATCACAAGAACCAGCAGGACTCCAGTCTTTTGACTTCAGATTTGTGAAAGTGAAAGACTTTGCTTTGAGAAGAGAACCCCAGAGCACTCTATTCCAGAATGACAGTGGCCTAGGGAATTTGTTCCCCAGGATTGAGTGCAAAGTTCTCAGCATTCCAGGCACTTTGCCCCTACAGTCAAGAGAGAAGGAAGCCTGGATACTGCTCCAGCTTTTGGAAGACCCCAGAATCATCGGTATGGTGTAGTTTTAGGTGCACATAGAATTTAAGAGTTGTGAAAGCAAGAAGGCTTTCCCTGAGATTTCAGAAACCCTGGGAGGCCAGGTAGATTGCCATTGAGAGGGCATTGTGTGAAGCTGTAAGTTTGATGCTGATCGTGCTGTGGAGACCCCAAAAATCTGGAGAAATCAGCTACATGGAGGGTCTGAGGAAAACTACAAGAAAGGAGAAGAGCTGGCACAAGAGGAAAACGGAGAGTCTTCTATCGGAAATACTATAGGGGCAGAACTCTTTGGAGTTCACAACTTGCCACAGACTGCTGGGGATGCTGTAAGTATGACTGTAGGACTCAATGTTTGCCCTGATGGATTTTGGACCAGCTTTAGATTCCTTTGTATTCCCTGTTTGTAGCTTTTGGAATGGAAATATCTATATTGTGCCACTGAATGTTGTAGGTGTTTGACTTTCCCTTCATTTGTACAGGGTAAGTGCAGGTAAGTGTTTACCTTAAATCTCAGAGGAGGCTTAAGACTTGGACTTTTCAGCAATGCTCAAACTATTAGAATTTGATAGTTCTAAGAGATGGACTAAAAGACATTTGCATAAAGAGATATGCATGAATTTTGGGGGCGCCAGTGGCAGCATGTTATGGCTTGTATCTAGATGCCTCCCCAAAGACTCATGCAGCCATAGGCAGGCAGGGTCTTTTCAAAGGTGATCGAATCTAAAATGCTGAGATTGACTCATCATGTAATGATAGGATCAAGGGGGCACTAGAATTGAGGATGTGAGTTCTATTCACCCTAAGTAGCCTGGATAAGATATAGGGATACAAAGTGTTGGGAGCCATTGAAGCTGGAAATTGACCTAGGGCACGACCCAGACATAACCATTCAAAGAACAAAGAGTGCCTGGGGCAAGCCACATGAAGATGCTACTTCAGCCTAGAGAACACCTAGCCCCAAGACAATCTGAGCAGTGGGTTGCTAGGACAACAGGGTGTCATGTGATATTAGGTTGCTAATAGGTATAAACAAATGCCCCTGCAGTGAGCGGCCAGTACCTTTCCTCCCATCAGGAGGATAAGGGCTCCACCTGACTCCAGCTTTGTCTCTTCTTTATTTTTCTCATCCTCTTGCAGTCCTTCACCCCAAGGACCTCAGGAGCCATGTGGGTCATGGCAAGAAAGAACTGTGATTGTCCCTTGTTGCTTTGCTACCTTCTGCCCATCATAGACTGCTTCTCCTCTCTGAAGCCTGTGTGCAAATGCCACTTTAGTTTGAAGTCAGCCAATAATGAACTGAAATCTCTACAAACTGTGACCTAAATAAACTTTTCTTCCTTTAACTTTAGGTGTTGTGTTCTTTGTCTCAGCAATGCGAAAAGTAACTAAAACACATGTGTAAATCATTGCAAGGAGTTATTTCTATTCTCACAACAAGAAAAAGAATACAAAGGAAAATTTAACTTCCTGAATTTATTAGAAAATTGACATCCTGTAGTAGGAAAAATGGAGCATATGCAATGCAAAAATCACAAGCAAGATTTTTCTGAAGCAGAATATTTTTGAAGCCTGAAAATGGTTCAATATTAATTTTGGCAAATTTATCAAGTGCTGAGGGTGTTCTCAGAGTAAAATATTATTACAACATTGTGAGTACACTCACACACTTGTGAGTTTTGCAACCTAGGAACTCAAGATAAAGATCCAGTTGAGATTTTCACATTTGTTTGACACAGGGGAAAGGAATAATTATGGAAAAAACCCACATCCTCACAACAGCAAAGACATGCTCTTAGGAGTAAAAATTTTTCTAGAATCTTATCTTAGCTGTGGAACAAGAATCATTTGTGCACTAGCTATCTTGTCTCACCCAAAAAACAACAATAAATTTAGCCAGGAGGACCAGGACATGGAAACAAAAAGCAAATGTTTTAATCAGGGAAGAAATAGGAGACAACCTGAAAAGCAGTACCAGTAGGTAAAGAGTTGTGAAGGTCACAGTCATATAACACAGGAAAAAGAATGAGATTTAGTCATAACCTTTCACATTTTTTTTATAACCTTTCACATTTGCAAGGCATTAGTACAACAATAAGGCAATATATGTGACAAACCTGCAAGTCTCAAACTCTCAGAAGATAATTTAGATAAATACAAATTCAAGACATTACACAAGGACTTTGGAAGAATGTAAAGCTTCTGGTAGGAAAAGCTAATAGTGAATGTAGTCTAACTTCTAGACAGAGTAATGAAATAAAATATCTAACTTTCAACAAAAATTCCAAGGCAAAAACAAGTATACTTTTAAGAAACAAACCAATTATCAAAATTAGACTCAGGCATTAAACAGAATATGAAGTTAATAGATAATGAATCAAAAGATAATTATGATTAATATGTAAAAATTTCAATAGGAAAAGTGAGTTGATTGCAAGAACACATAAATAATGAAATCAGAAAAATTAAAACTATGAAGAATGAAAAGTAATGATACAAAAGGCAAGATATTAAATAACAACATCAAAGCAATTATTAATTAACTCTATATGGCCAAATAATTGATGAGCTTACCATGAAACACTGAAACAACCAAAGTAAAATCCAAACAAGAAGAAGCACAAAATAACTTAAAAATATATATGGAGAGAACATATACATTAGATAAAAAAATAAATAAAGTATAAATTTTGCCTAATAATACTTTATATCAATATTAATAAACTAACCATGTTGATATAAAAGGTTTTCAGAAGATATACCAATGTGGGGTTATAAAAATTCTTTTTTTCTCTATTTTTCTTTAAGCCTAAACTTTAAATATTTAAACAACTTCCTTTTCCTCCTCCTCTACCTTCTCCTCCTCCTGCTGCTCATTCTCCTCCTCCTCTTGCTCCTCTTCTTTCTGTTCCTCCTCTTCTTCTTTCTCTTTCTCCTCCTTCTTCTCCTTCTTTTGTAGTGTTGCCATTGAATCCAGGGCCGCATGCCTGCTAGGAAAGCGCACTATCCATGAGCTCCATCCCCAGGTCACCAAGCTTTTAAAATTTTATTTAAAAATAAAAAAGGGAATAATAAAATTAGAAAAAAATCTTTTCAAATACTACAAAGTGATGGATTCTATTCAGAAACATCTGAATTATTAATCTGGGCCAACTAATAGCAGATTGTAACAACTTTTTCTATCAAATTTAGAGCATACCTACTATTGAAATAAAGTAATTTCATATCCTTCGAAATGTAAAGCATAATATAGTTTGACATATCGCAGATGATAAAGTTAGTTTAATAACTAATGTAAAATAATGACTTCATTAACACTAAAATGACCCTTATCTTATAAGCCCATTTTTCACAAATGTCTACAAGAAAAGCAATTGTTTACAACAATTAGAAAATAGACATATAAAGAAAATACATTTATTATAATTATATATATACATGTAACATAATTATGCCTAGAGCATGGTAGTAAAATAAAGTACATATTTGTTATTACGAATATACATTTTCCTGTTACATTTATTCAAAACCTGGACCCTGACACTGAAGGGTTATTATGTCTCCCTAGGAAATATTTTGTGATCCTAGGAAAAACAGTCAATAATTGAACCAAATGAGTATAAAAATAGCATAAAGGGTCCTGGAAAACCCTGTCACAACTCAAATCATGAAGTAAACAAAATTATTTTAATTATACAAAAACTGGTACATTCTTATATATATGGAAATTGCAAACACATGAAAATTAAAAATTTAAGAATATTATGCAAAAAAAATATATATATATAAGTTGTTTTGTGTTAATTTTGTTTTTATTTTGTTAGACATCAAATCCCATGGATCCGTTGAAGTATTAAAGTGCCCTACAACTGAGGTGTACACCAGTCTTTATACAACTTTGAAGCAAGCTGAACAGTGGTCTCCAGGGTTATTCTTTGAATGAGAGACAAACAGGGTGGAATTTCTAGTTAACTAATTGTAGACAAATCATGGATATGCCTAGATAAGGACCAAAGAGTCTGTTAAAACATTTGTGATTTTCCTGCATGATTGTAAACAGTATGGATAAAAAAGTCAGGCCTATTTCTGGGCTGTTTATAGCTAATGAGAGTATTTTATTGCTATTCTAATCTATACTCTGAGAACTAAAGTATGCTCAACATTTCATTTTAAGGTAGCTAATGAGAAGATGTTTAGTCATTTTTGCTGTTATGACACAAAATTACTAAGCAAAGCTTATGTTTATTTGCAAATTTCACTGCTAGTCTGCAAGAAAGGTTATTTTTTTCTCACAAAAATCTCTACTTATTGTCAAAATAATCATTCATTTTTTTGGATGTGTGTCATACAGACACATGATATTCTTTTTTAAAATGAGGCACCAGTTCTCTAAAGCAAGCCTACTTTCAAAAATTGGCATAGTAATGACAATTGCTGATCAGAAATTGAACTAACAATTAAAAAAGTAATTAAAACTTTAATCATTGCCAAAAAAGCTCAACCTTAAAATTTCAAGAAGTAGTAAGATATAAGAAAATTGGGCATTGGCTAAAGATATTAATCATAAAAAAGCATCACAATGTAGTTTCATAACTGTTTCTTATTGGGATACATGGATATGGAATAATTTAAATGGTCAGAGAAGCAAGGTCAAAAAAATTAAATACAATTTATCTGTAATATGAATGTAATATGAATATCATAAGATATTATTTTAAACTTAAACCATAAATATGATAGGAAAATAAACAAGAATAAAACTATTTTTCTTTCTCCCTCTCTCCCTCTCTTTCTCTCCCTCTGTCTCTCTATCTCTCTGCCTGGCTTATTCAATTTAGGTCTTCATATTTAGAAAAAGAATATGTAATCCTTGACAGTATATTTGGGGGCAAGTTTTTTATTATTTATTTTTGTTATTTTTGGTATATTTTATATATACATAAGAATCACATTCATTTTAGGAAATTTGTACCTGTATGTAATATATATTTTCTTTTTTTCCCTTATCACCTCCCCTCCCTTCAGCATGTTTTTCTCTCCTTATGATAAATAAGACTTTTTTTTTAAATTTAAAGCACTCTTTTTGCTTTATTTTTATTTTCCATGAGTTAGAGAAAATCAGGTCACACAAGATAAGGTCAAAACAAAAATTCTACTGAGGAAATAGTCTCAGCAACTAACCATAAAATAAAATTATTTCTGACAATCCTTTAATGTCATGATGTCTAAAAAGAAACATAAATTTGTGTAACTGTTATATTGATAATACATTTTACAAATAATTATTGATTCCTTAAAATGGAATACTTTACACACATTGTACCAAATTTAAAGTATATATTCAATCAAAAGAAACATGATGCATGTAAACCACTACCCTTGAATGCATTCTACCTGATATATTAATATATGGGGATGTAGCATTTTCTGTGAAAGAAAAGTATGTTTCATTATAATGCAATTTGCTATAAATGTAAATTTTATATATTTCAAAAAATTGAACTCACTATTTTTGATATAACTTGATTTTTTCCCTTAAATTATTTACTTGGATTATTTTTTAATACTGACAAATTTAGTGTTTTACAAGCAGATTTAAAAATATGAGTACAAGGTTAGAATTTTGATAATTTTCATTGAATAGAAGACACTGGAAAATAAAATGAATTTAATAAATGGATTATAACATGAAATACACTTTTGATATATTTTTGCTTTAATACATTATTTTGGTTTACATTATTAAAATACATTGCAGAATCAGGCTTGGTGATGCATGCCTTTAATCCCAGCATTGTGGAGGCTGAGGCAAGTGGATCCTTGTGAGTTCGAGACCAGCCTGGGCTACAAAGTGAGTTCAAGGCCAGCCTGAACTGCACAGTGAGACCCTGTCTCAAAAAATAGAGCTGGGGATTTAGTTCAGTGGCCTAAGTGCTTGTCTGGCAGGTGTGAGTTTGTGAGTTCAATCCCCAATACTAAATGCATGTATTATTTGGTTGATTTTGCAGGCCTGGGGCCAGTAGTCTAAGCATCTCTTGGGAGGATGACAGTATGCAATGTAGCAAATATTGGGGATTCTCTTCTATCTTGTATTTGAGGCTTAATATTGTTCTGTTTTGCTTTATTCTGATTAATTGTTTTGCTTTATTCAATATTCTGTTTTGATTGATTTTATTGTTTTTTTTTTGGTTTGATTTTACTATATCTGATGGAATGGTCAACTAGTGTGAAGATAACAAGATATACTATAGTAACTATTGTTTTCCTAGTGTTCTGCTTTGAAGTTCTGTACCAGTTCTACCACTTTGTTTTGATTGACTTTGTTCTGTTATGTTTTGCTGGATTTTACTATCTTTAAAATAAAATTAAAAAAAATAAAATAGAATACATTGCACAAATATTCCAAACATTTTAACCAAAATTTAAATCTGGAAATTGTTAACCAACAACACTACATATTTTACCAAGAAAAAGGAGGTGTTATTTTTTTTTAATTTTATTAATTCATGTTTGCAGTACATAATGATTGCATTCACAGTGAAGAGGTGGCATACGTACGTAACACATCTAACTTCTTTTCACACCCCTTTTCCATGTCTTCCTTTCCTCTTTCCTCCAACTCTTGATCCTCTTTCCACCTGTAAAAGATCCATCTCCTTGTTTCCTTCTATCTTTTCTTCATTTTAGTGATTTTTATTTTAGAACATTTCCAAATATAGGCATAAAATGAATAACAATCTTAATGGTATGAATGAGGATAACAGCAAATAGTAGAATGAGTCTAAGGGTTGTTAGGTAAATTATATCCAGCTTATTCATTTAATGGACTATTATTGAGTATTTGACTTGAGAAATATGTTCCAGTCATTTGTTTTATAAGTTTATACTTCATTGATTCTCAGAGTTAAGTACAGGATATTTTAAGTCCAGGAACCAGAATATGTACACACATTTTTATAATAACTTATAGGATTAATCTTTTATAATAAAATGTGAAGTTTCAAGGAAAATAATAAATAATCATTCTAATAATTACCTTTGAGAAGCTAAAAGGGCAATATATTAAAAAGGTTAGGTAATGTTGCTAACATTTGTTTTCCCTATTTTGACTATTGAGCAGTTTTTTCTTATATCACATATTATATCAAGTGTAGATAATAAACTATAAATGATAATTTTAAGAAAAAATCAGCTTTCTTTTGTTTTATGTAATATTGGTTTAAGTGAAAAAATCATGTCTAAAATATTTTTCAGTCAGAACAAAATATACAAAATCCATAGCACATGAATTCAGGGGGAAAGAACAAAGAAAGTAGAGAAAGGACAACAGAGGGTAAATCAGAAGGATTAAGCAATGGCATCCTTCTTATTAATAACAGAAAAAGACAATTTGCTACTTGAAAGGATTTTCTTAAGGGAAGTCTTGCATGAAACAAACTTGTTTAATTGGAATTGCCAGAATCAATGCAACGGGATATAACAGTTGCAGTCTTGACAGAACCCAAATTGCAAAGTTAAATTCCTTAGTTGTAAAATAGTGAAATTGTACAGTAGTAAGCCATTATGCAAAGACTATGTTATTCTGAAGCAATGAAATGGGAAATTGGTGCCAAAGAAAACTAAAAGGATCATTGCATACCACCGATTTTGGCTTTGAACACTCCATTATAGCACTCTTCCAAAAATCTAAATAAAAATACATTTTTGTAACTATAAAAACAGCATTAAAATGGAAAAAAAAACCAACATTATGCATGAAGAACTGAGATGGCAATACAAAGTATAAAATAATAGTTCTACTCTTGAATACATTTGGAATGGTATGCATTAAAATAAGTGTTGATATGCAGATATAGTTTTAAGTACTTCTGTGATGCAAGAGAATTTGGGGCTGAGCCTCTGAAGGCATCAGAATTGAAAGTCAACCTTTAGACATTGCAAAATATGTCTGTTTGGAGTAGTTTTTCATCTTTATTGTAGGCAATCACAAGCAGATGTTATTGTTTCAAACACGTTTCAAAGGATTAAAATGTAACATCGAAATAGAGAAAATATATTCCTCTGTGTCAGATAGCAGTAAATAAAATTTTATAAAAAGGGTAACTTATAAAACACCATTTATAGAGTGGTGTATGTACATGTGTATATGTGTATTTTTAAAATTTCTGATCTTTTTAAAAAGTAACTTTGCAATTCTCATAATAAATTGGATTTATGCTGTATGGAGACAAGTATAACACCAGGCATGGTGGTGAATGGCTGTTATCCCAGCACTCATAAGGTTATATCAGGAAAACCACTGAGTTCAAAGCCAATCTGGGCTATATAGTAAGTTCAGGACCAGCCTGAAATACCTAGTGAGACCTTGTTTCACAATGAAAAGACACTAATGCATCCAAAATAGGACCTCAATCCATCCTGTTTACATTCAAGAGGCCAAGATTTCCTTACAACATTTATTGCAGAAAACTTGCACTTTTAAGTTCTTTCTCTGGTTTTTCAAAACTCACAAAATTATTTGAAAGTTAATCACGCATCTTGCTCACTTTATGAACCTGAAACGTGTTTTTCATGTATCTGGGTATCTATCATTCCTTTGAAATGCAACTATTGCAAACCATTGCAACGTTACTCCTTTTGCCTTTATGCCTCAAGTTGCAATACTAAACCATAAAGATATAAGGTTTAGATTTTCCTTTAGATAAGTACAAATAGTTCACATTAATGTTCACACAAATGATTGAATAAATTTTTATGAAGTATATATTACACACACACACACACATATATATTTCTGAGTTCTTACTTGTGAACTAGTGATTATTTATAATGAAAATACATAACAGATTGTGTCTGCTTGGCTATATACAGTAGTATGATCTTCTTGCCCTGATAATCTGATAGGAGATCAGGACCACATCACATTGTGGTTTAATGGCTGAATTAGTCTGTTTAACACTTAGTAGTACTAAAGGGGACACTGCTGTTGTAAAGGAGAGATTTATTTGGCTTATACTTTCAGAAAGTTCAGCCAATCTCCAAGAAAGAAATGTGGCAGACAGGTTTGGTAAGGCAAGCTGTTTAGTTAGTTGTGGCCTGAAAGCAGAGCAGGTTGATACAGTGCCCTGGGAAAATATACTGTACAGAAGCATGCGACAAGTGTGGTGCTCCTTCCTCCACCTCGCATCCTGAAAACACACTCAGCTATGAACATGGATGGATTGCTCCACTAATAAGTATAACACCCTTACGATCCAGTTAGCTTCACAGGAATCCCTTAATCCAGTGGTTGACATTTAAGACTAAATGGCATAATGCTTCATTCAGTATATAGCTTTTGCATTTTTTTCTACATTTGTAGAGAATTTTTCTAGTTGAGAGTTTTTCTTTTCTTTTTTTTTTTTTTTGCGGCACCGGTGATTGAACTCACAACCTCGCGCTTGCCAGGGCAGGCGCTTAAGGCACTGAGCCAAACTCCCGGCCCTAGTTGAGAGTTTTTCATTCATTTGTTTGTTTTTGTTTGTTTTTTCCTATTCTTCAGCTTATTTTGCTTTCTTCATTTTTTGATTTTTCACTAGGACATGTGTGTACTACATAACATTTACAATCCTTACAGGGAGTTGGGACATGTACATAAAACATCTTAAATTTTTTCATTCCTTTTCCTTTCCTCCTCTTCAACTATATCTTTTTATTTTTAATTAATTGGTGGTGATAATGGAACTTGGGACTTCGTGCTTGGCAGACAGACACTGTACCACCGAGCTATGTTCTAGACCCTCCAACTATATCTTGATCCTGTTCATTTTGTTTTGTAAATATCTGAAGTACATGATTTTTAAATTCCTTGTGTGTAGCATTGTTTTTGCTTTATATCCTTACAAAATCTCCAACATAGAATATATGCTCTGAAAGTGTATTTTTAAAAATTACCAATAATCAGTTTTTTAACTATCATATATTGTTAACACTATGAATTAAACAAAATTTAATCATGGCTTGTTTCCATTTAACACCACAGGGCATTGGTGTAGGAAGCACTTATTAAAAAGCCATCTGTCTTTTATTTAAGCCAGCTTGCAAAAACTTTTAGTCTATAAAAACCGCAATTTTTTTCTTCAAGAAAATTATGTACCTTCTTAAAATCATTAATTATGTTTATTAATAAGACTACCAAATGTCTTCCTTTCACCAAGTATGTGCTGAGAAAATTAGTTGGTATTAAGGCATACATGTCATAGTTTGCTCACCAGGATTATTGTCAATGATCATAAACTTTTTTTTTTTTTTTTTTTTTTTTTTTTTGTGTGTGTGTGTGGCACCGGGGATCGAGCTCACAACCTCGCGCCTGCCTGACAGACGCGTAAGCCGCTAAGCCAAACCCCCGGCCCTGGTTTTTTGAGGCAGGGTCGCACTGTGTAGCTCAGGCCGGCCTTGCGCTAGCGTTGTAGCCCAAGCCCGCCTCGAACTCACAACGCTCCTCCTACCTCAGCCTCCTGAGTGCTGGGATTAAAGGCGTGCGCCACCACGCCCGGCTGATCATAAACTTTTGAGAAGCCACTCTCTGTGCTATCTGCATTGTAGGCAGATGCATACATGATTATAAATGTATCTGTGTTTCTGGGTATAAGGCACATAAAAATAGAGTAATATTCCTACTTACTGTCTGTGAGAATTTTGAGAGAAAGAGAATGGAAGAGCAAGTATGAATTTCCAAATATAGAATGAGAGTGGCTCATGGTAGCTTTTTAGTATTCAGTTTTCCTCAAGAGAATGACTGTCCCATAAATTATCTAAAAATGTTTAAAGGCAATATATCTGCTTGATTAAACCCGTTTGAATGTGTTTCAGCTACTTATTCTGCCAAATCCTAATGTAGTTTTAATATCAAACTATAAAAATAAAGATTTGAACTCACTGTTATTTCCCTTGTTCAATTCTCATTCAAGTGTACTTAAGTGATTTAGCATTTAGGTTATTTCTAATTCTTTCAAATCTTACATAATAAATACAACATAACAACATATATATTATAGAAAAATAAATTACATACATGTTTATGCTATAATTTATTCTCTCATTATATAAAGTAACAAGAATAAAAGAGTTTAAATGCATTATATTCATAATTAGATGAATATTTTAATTTTATAAACTTTATGATAAAATTAAATTTCTGAGGCTACTGAATATATGAATTGAAATAATAAATGTTTGTTAAAATTTTACTGACATGTAACTATGTTACTAGATCATCTATAAGCAAGATCATGACATTCTTAATACTTATGTATGCTATTCCTTTTGAATATCCTGACATCAGTTTATGACTAATAAAAAAGGATTTCACTCATTTTTTCTTCATGTGACAGGATAAGTTCTCCAAAAAGTAAACATTACTAATTTATGTAAGAATAACTAAGTGGAATAGATAAGTGTTCAACAAACATTACTAAAGAAAATCAGGTAAACATATTTTTTTTTAAATTACAGATACAGTTTAATAAATTGATGACCATATATTTAAATATCAAAGTGATTCATTTCATTTTAATATAAAATTCTGTCATTATTCATATAAGTATACATATTTAATTTTATAGATCATGCATTTATGTGGCGGATTTGATACACAGTTTGATTACTCTGGTAGATACTAGCACTGATGCTTTATTTTAAAAACACTTCCAAAAATTTTTTGTGAACGAAAATTATACAAAGTCTTCTTATTTTATGAGATATAACTCTCTTCTTTCCTTCTGGTTCTTATAATCTCATAATTATTGTGTTTTTAACACTTTCCATTGCTTAGACAAAATAACTAGCACTCACAATTGAAAAGAGAAATTCATTTCATAGTTTTAAGTGGGTTCAGTCCATTGTCATTCAGGTCCAAACCAGAAACCTGAGAGTGGAAAGGCTTGAGAACATCCCAGAGCAGCCAGAAAGCAAAGACTTAAGTGACAAGGAAAGGAAAACACCCTTCTAGGTTAGGAACTCAGTGAGCCAAGCTTTCCAAACAGGTTCCACCTGTTAGCACATAAGATTTTGAGGGACGAGCCGGGCGTGATGGCACACGCCTGTACTCCCAGCACTCAGGAGGCTGAGACAGGAGGATCACTGGGAGTTCAAGACCAGCCTGGGCTACAAAGTGAGACCCTGTCTCAAAAAACAGGGACAGGGATTTAGCTCAGTGGCTTAAGTGCCTGCCTGGCAGGCATGAGGTTGTGAGTTTTATCCCCGGTACCCAAAAAAGAAAAAAAAATAAAGATTTTGAGGGACATTTTATATTTAAACCACACCATTTTACTCCTTACCCTAGAAAAGATCCCTGTCAATCTCATTGTGTAAAATCTATTTTGTTCATCTCTAAGAGTCAACTAAATTGTAACAGTTTCAGCATTACTGAAAAGTTCAAGTCCAAATTCTCAAGGCAAACTCTTAGGTATGAGTTTCTGTAAAATTCAAATATAAAGTAGAATTATTCCAATAAAACTATCACAAGATAAACATTCCCATTCCAAAAGGGAAAAATGGAACTAAAAAGAATGGAACCAAAGCAAGACTTAACCTCAAGAGGGCAAAACTTAAATTCTGTATTTCCATGGGCACATCTAAGGCAAGTCATAATGAGAGATGAACTTCAAAAGGAATTGGCAACCTAATCTCTATGGCATTACCCATTGCAATCATCATACCTTCTCTTTTGGGGTGTCTCCTCTCACACAGTTGCACACACTGCTACTGGGGATATGCTGCCTTGACTACGAACCCTCTTCCTTAATCTGAATGGAATACTCCATTACCATCACCTGCATTCTGCATTCTTGTAAAACCAGCACCATTTGAATGACAGACAAGTTCAGCTGCCAGCTCAAGCAATATTCAAGACCTCCTGAATCATGGATGCAGATGCCGCCAAGTGCCTAAATGACTGAGCACTGTGAAACATATCCTGGAATTTCCTAGATGGCCATTCTCAAGCATGGGCCCAGTGGTTCGGCTCTCAAATGAGAACTTTCAAGTTTTGCACAAGTTACTGGCAGTGGTGGAGTTTTGATAATTCCTGAGTTGCTTTCAATTCGTGTTTTTACTGTCCTGATGCATAGTACTTAACTTCTTGTTAAAGCTAATGTTTTCAGCAATCAAGAATTTCACAGACCCAACTTTGCAGGTGCTTACTTCTGATAAAACTGCAAACTTTTCCCATTTGTTTTTTTGGGCTTGATTTACACTGATTTCTCATCTTGATTTCACTGTACACTAAAGACAGCAAGCAGTGCATACACCACAAAATAAACATTGGGTAGCTGAAATTTTATCTGGCAAAACAATTAGCCCACAGTTCTCAATTCTACTCTTCTAAGTAGTTTCAATATATGGACAAATGAACAGATTTTCTGGTAACGTATAAAAACAGGGCCTGTAGTCCAACTACCGGTGGAGTCCATGATTCCAGCTGAAGACTCCTGTGTCTAAACTTCTTGTGTGCATTCCTATCAGAATTCTGGTTTTCGGAGTTCTGTCAGAATTTCCTTCTCTGCTTGCAGCATTTTATACTGTGCTTACAGCATTTTAGAACATCTCTGATATATATCTAAATCTTTCTAAATTCAACTTTCCAAATCCTTCCCCAAAACCAGACCCAAAGATTTTGTAACACATAGTCACAACAACCTCTTATATCACTGATAGAAATATCTATATTAATCCTTTTCTCATCACTTGGAGAAAATATCTGGAAGCTTGCAATTTAAAGGAGGAAAGGTTGATTTTGGTTGTTGATTTCAGTCCATGGTTGGCAAGATCCAAGGCAGAAAAATGATACCAGAGGGATGTGACAGAGGAAGAGGTAATAAAATCATGACAGGCAGGAAGCATAGAGAAAGAGGGAAAGCCAGCTACAGGAATACACATTTTTCAACTCGTTCTCTTAGTATGGTCACTGTCAACAGGTCCTACCTCAGTAGCACATTTGGCTACTGAATTTACTGGGAATGAACCAATTACCTTCCGAACACATAACACATTTGGGAAGGACTTTAGAAATATAAAAGAGAGATATAAAAATCCTTTTTTCATTAAAAGAAATGAAAAATAGAGGACCTCATTTAGGGTCACATAAACAGAATACAAAATCTTCAGGAAATGAGACAGGGCAACTTGAAGAGTTATATTTTATCATTATAAGAATTGTTAGAGAGTAGATACACCTGAAGAAAAAAATGTTTTGTAGGGGTAGTAGCATTTGGACATAAGGGTAACAAGAATTAGCTATAACTCTAACAATTATGACTGCTCACAAAGTTGAAAGTATGGCAGCCTAAATTTTAAAAAATAGTATATTATGCAACAGATGCAAAGTAAAATTCAGAGACATAGAAAGTGTTAGGGATAAATCACACATGACATTTTGACCCTAAAAGCATTCTTTTCTGTAATAAGTTTTAAACATTTTTAATTCGTTTATTTTATTAGTACATGCAGTTCATATAGTTTACAGTCACCTTGGGAGGTGTTTATATGTACGTACTACAGTTTACTTTTTGAAATCCCCTTCCATTTCTCTCCCTTCCTCCTCCACCAATTCCCACATCCCATTTTTTAATCTTATAGATATTACTGATCTTAGCTTAGGTAATGACATATAATATTTATATTGAATTTATTAGATTCTCATATATGCCATATATTTGTTCTACTTATTTTCCCTTCGTCTCCTCCTCACCTCTCACTCTCTTTGCTTCCTTGGACTACTTTTGTATTGCAACAGATCCATCCCCTTGTCCCTTTCAGTCAATCGCCTATTATTCTCTTTGTTTGTACTTTGCCTCATTAAAAGGAGAGTTATCATACAGAACTTAGACTTGTATGTCGTTTTTATTTCATTCAAAATTGTGTTTCTCAGGTATATATATTTTCATACAAATGTCTCAAATTTGTCATTCTTTATAGTTGAGTAGTATTCCATTATATACCACATTTGCTTTCTTTAATCATCTGTTGATGGGTATACAGGGTGCTTTTGCCAGCTACTCCTCAGACAGAGGATCAATATCTACAATATACATATAACTCAAAAAAATCAATCTACCTAAAATTAAAGACCTACTCAAAAAATGGCCAAGAGAAATGAACAGACATTTCACAAAAGAAAAAATACAAATGATCAACATATAGATGAAAAAATGTTCAATGTCTCTGGCTATTAGAGAAATGGGAATTAAAGCAATGCTAAGATTCCATCTTACATTTTAACATATTTAAGATATGCTAGTGAGGTTTTGGTGAAAAAAAGGAGCACTCCTTCATCATTGATGAGAATGCAAACTAGTACAACCATGATGGAAGTTATTATGGAGATTTCTCCAAGAACAGGAATTAGAAATTTCATATGAACCAGCAGTTCCGTACTAGGCATCTTCCCAAAACACTTAAAACATCAACTACAGCAATACATGCATATAATATTTATAGCAGTACAGTTTGTAACACCCAAATCTGAGTTTATAATTTTTTTATTATATTAAAGAGAATAAAACCAAACAAGATAAAACAGAATGAAACCAATCAAAAGAAAACAGTGTAAGTGATACAGAACTCCAAAACAAGGTAGTAGGAAATCAACAATGGCTACCATAATATTTCTTATTATCTTCAAAATAGCTGCTCATACCATTAGACATAATAAAATCAAACAAAACAGAACAAAATAAAACCAATTCAAAGAAAACAATAAAAGTGATACAGGACTTCAAAACAAGATAATAAGAAAGAAAAAATGGCTGCCATAATATAGTTTGTTATCTTTGAAATAGCTGCCAATGCCATCAGATATAGCAAAACAAAACAGAATAAAACCAAACCAAACAAAACAATGAAAATGATATAGGACTTTAATACAAGATAATAGGAAATTAACAATGGCTACCACCTTCAGAAAGAAGTCCCCCATAGTTGGTATATTGCATATTGCTATCCTTTAAATAGATGCTTAGACTACTGGCTTTAGGTCTGCAAAGTCAATCAAACAATAGAGACATTAAATTATTATCTTTTTTTTACTTCAGTGGCTATCATCTCAGCCTGTGTTTCTCTAAATCAGTTTGTTGCTTGGGAGTGTGGGGGACTTAGCAATTCTTGTGTTCCAGACTGTGAGCCAGCTGGCTCACAGGAAAGAGTTGGCCCAATTTATGACCACTGATAGCTCTCAGAAAAGGTTTGGCTTCTTCTTGGTTCTCCTCCTAAGATGCATGGCTACTGCTGGCTCACAACAAGGAAATGACCTGGCCCATGACCCCCACTGGTTCATGGGAAGAAGTTGATTTCTTCTTGATTCTTTTCCCAGGATGCATGGCTGCCACTGGCTCACAGAAAGGGGTTGGTCCAGTCCACAACTACTGCTTGCTCATGGGAAGGGGTTGGCTTCATTTTGGTTCTCTTCCTGGGACACATGGACAGATTCTTGAATGATGGAAAAATTTTAAGATAGTAAGTTTGACTACAAAAGATACTTAGGGAAAACAAGAGATAACTATAAATTTGGGTATGTTTAGAAGTAAAAATGAAAACTGATGGAAACGTATTGAAATGATTAGATTTTCTAAAAGAAAATAAAACATAAGAGGACAAAAGCATAGCTTATTTTATTGAAGTATTGTTTTAAATTTAAGGCATTATTAAAATGTGTCTGTAATGGAAAATTATATGGAAGAGATGATAATTAAATTTGGCTGTTCATGTTCTACTAATAAGTCAGATACTGTATTGCCCTCATTTGCAAGTTCATGAATTTCTAGTCATTTAACCTAAATTTCATCTACTTCATCTTTAAATCTCATATCAAAACTTTTTGATTTACTGAAACTGTAAATATGTATAAACATATGCTTTTATATGCAAATGCATGTGTACAGATTTAGAACTGTATCAGTTTCACGATACCATATTAATTATATAGAAATGGAATATCTGAATAATATGGCATTTAGCCACATATTTTATATTTTAAAAATATGATTACCTAAATAAAGGACCTTGTATTATCTGTTTTTGGATTCATGGAGCAAGTATGAATCCAAGAACAAAAGAAAATGTCATAATGTGTCAACAATCTGGATAGCATACTTTTAACATATATTCAGAATTCATGCCCTCTTCTACTTCAACTGATACAACTCATGTTCAAGTTTAATCTGTATTTTTCTGACACATATTAATAAAATAGACTTGAAAATGATTTCTTGCTTCTGCTCTCGTTCAATGGGGTTTGTTCCCATTGCAGCCTCCAGATTGATCTCATCGTAAGTCATACTGTGTCACCCTTCTGTAAAATATTCTCCAGTATTTTTCCAACTTTCTCAGATTAGATCCCATAATATCTGATTTAGTTTGTGAGCTTGGTCTTAGCTTACCTCTATAAACTCATCTCTCCTAGTTTCCACACTCAACTACCTGCTGCATACCTTAGAATTTCTACTCTTTCTAAAATATACCAGTTATTTCATTAATAACTTTCTCATTTAAGAGAATGTTGGAATGTTTTTCATCATTTTATAAGGGTACATATTTGTGATTATTACTTGATTCAGTTGACTTGAAGTGTTCCGATATGTGATTCATCACTATAATTATGTGAAAAAAGTAAAAAGAACTATAACAACTTATTATTTAATGGTAACGTCACTGAAGAAGTAGTTATAGAACGATCTTATCTCCATCTGATAGAAGTTATTTATAACAAACATATGGCCAACATCATAAAAATGTGGGAAAACTGAAAGCTTTCCTTTTAAAATCATTAAAAGTACAAGGATGTTCACTACTAGCACTCCTGTTCAACATAGTACTAAAATATTAGAAATCAGAAAAAGAAATATGAATAAAGTTAATAAAAAGAGACAAAAGGGGAAAAGATGATTAAGCAAAATAACTCAGAAAACATCGCATTACCATTATTTGCAAATGACAGGATTCTCCACATAGATGACCCCCCTAAAAACTCCCAAAAAACTCTTAGAACCAATGAGCAAATTCAGCAATGTAGCAGGATACATGCTCAACATAATCAAAGTTGTTTTTGCATACTAATAATATACTTGTTGATAATGAAATTAGAAAAATATACCATTCAGAACAGTAGCAAGAAAAATTACTTAATTTACATAACTAATGAAGTGAAAGAATTCTATGATGAATGCACAGTATGCTGAAGAAAAGAAATTGAAAAAGACTCCAGAAAATGGAAAGACAATTCCTATTCCTGGATAGACAGAAAAAAAAAACATAGTTAAAAATGACCATATTTCCAAAATAGATATGCAGATTTAATGCATTCCAAATTAAAATACCAATTTTTCAAAGAAATGAAGAAGCGATCCAAAAATTCACATGGAATCAGAAGAGATACTGATTGGAAAAACAATCTTGGGCAAAAAGAGTACAGCAGGAGGTACTGCCATGGAAACAAACATGAATATCAGTGGAATAGAATGGAGAAAGTAGAAACAACCCTGAGCGCATTCACTTAGTTTATATTTGACAACAGGGCCAAAGACATAACCTGGTAGAAAGACACCCTCTTAAATAAATCATCTGGGGAAACTGACTATCCAGATACAGAAGGGTAAATCTAAACCCATATCTCTCACTATGTATTAAAATCGATTATACATGGATTGAAAAACCTAATTTTAAAACAAAAAAAATCTTGTAGAAGAAAAATCAGGTTAAACTCTTGAAGTCATGGGTGTAGTGAGGGACTTCCCTAACAGGGACTCTCATTGTACAATAAATATTACCAAAAATAAACACATAGGAATCTACCAAGTGTAAAAATTTTTGTTCAGCAAAAGAAAGTCTCAATATTGGTGGCCATTAGAGAACTACAAATTATAACAATAATAAGATTTCACCTTAATCCAGAAAATATGGCCATCAAAAATATTTAATAGCAAATGCTGCTGAATCTATATGGAACATGGACAGTTCCACATTGTTAGTGAGTATAAACTAGCATAACCACAATGGAAACCAATGTGGAGAGTCCTCAAAAAACTAAAAGTAGGAATTCCAACTGACCCAGCTATTGTCCTTCTAGGTGTCTTTTCCAAGAGTTAAAGGTATTGTACTCATGTTTGTAGCAGCACAGTTCAAAACAACTAAATCTTGGAGCAGTCTTTGTGTCCATCCACAGATGAATGAGTAATTGAAATGTGGCATTCACACACAATGGAGTGATACTCTGCTGTAAAGAAATGTAAACTTAAGTCATTTGTAGAAAAATGGATGCATTTTGAAACCATCATAGTAAGTGAAATCAATCAGACATGAAAGTTTATATATTGAATGTTTTATCTTGTATGAGGAACTCAAATTTAAGACAAAGATCAAAATAAAAGATTAATAATAGGAAGTAGAGTGATAAATCTTTTTCAAATAGAAAGAAGACCAAGACATGGATGAAGTGTATGATAGTTAACTAATTGCATAAACTTGAGTAAGAAATCCTCAACTCAATTGGATTAGCATAGTTATGAGTATAGCTAAAGAGATATGTTGAAGACAGAAGATCTATCCTTGGTATGGCTGGCACCAACCAATAGTCTTATAACCCAAATGAAATAAAAGGGAAATGAAGAAGAAAGACTTCTGCTGCTCCAGAGAAACTCCTGTCTTACTTTTACCTTTGCTGTCATCTCCTGGCTTCCAACATAGACTCTTCAGTCTTGAGAATCTACGCTTCTGCCTTCCAAGGCAGACTCTTCACCCTTCCATTGCACACCCGTCAGCTTCCTGGTACAGACTTGCACAGGACATTAAAGTGAGATCCAGGCCTTCATTCTTTGACTGGATCTTTAGGACTGCCGGCACACAGACAGCACTTTTGTTCTCCTCCACATCAGACTCTGAGGTCAGCCATTGTCAGCCTGTCTGGTAAATCCTCCTTCATTTATATATCAAACATTAAATCTGTTTCTGTAGTGATCACTGACTGATGCAGAAGGAGTAGCGGGTAAGGAGATGAAAAGGTAAATAACATGTGCTGGTACATGTACATGTACCATCCTCATGAGAAGTACAAACAGACACGTCACGTCTACCTGAATAAAATAAGTTAGTTTGTAAAGTTACATTTTGTATGATGTACAAATGAAAATTACTTTATAAAGGTAATACCATAAAGATAGAAAGTGGATCTATGTTTGTCAGGGATTGGAGGAAAAGTTGAATAGCTGAAATATGAAAATTATGTCTTATAACAGTAATTCTGTCCTGTATAATATGCAGTTGGAAATACAACGTGCAGTCTTTTCCTGTTAAATACTTTTTTCCATGGGCAATGTAGCACTGTACATTTTCGCAAATCATACATAATACAGAGTAACCCATAATGCATAATTTTGAAAGCAAAGTAAAATATCAGAAGGATTTAGGATGGGCATAAATTTATAAAAACAGGATCTAAATGTATCATAAATACGTTAAAATATTTCATCAATAGTAGTGGGAATAAATGTGCTGTCCTAAGTCACTTTGGAAATTAATATAGTCTGCAAGACTAAATGCAAGGGGATTATACCTAAACGCTATAATATAATTACCAAATTAATTTCTCATGAACTTCTGCTTAACATTCTGAAACTACTATACCTATGTAATACTAGAGTTGAATAATTAAGGACTTGGATAGAAAATTGTGGGATATAAATGTCTAACTTCTGAGCTGGAAAGATATAGACAAGCAAGGAGAAGAAGCTAGAATGTTGCAGGTGATTTAGTTGTAAACATTATAAACTCATAGCTAGCTAAGTATAGTCCTGTTTCCTGCCTCTGTTGAGTTGCACTGCCATGGATGCCTTGATGGATTAAATCAATTCAAAACTTTTACCTTTCATGGTAATTGTGTCTTAGGGAAGAAAGAACCAGAAATTGCATGGTGGCAGATCCAGTGAACAGAGTACATGAGGACACACCATAAACTTTTTAGGAGCCACTTTTCACTGGATGGTATTTTTGATCACTTCTTGTATTAGAGTATTGTAGAATTGCTTCAGAAAATGGCCAGAATATTGGAACAAATTTGTTTGAAACAAGAGGGAATATTATGAGGGGAATTAATAGTAATGATTCTTTTGCTAAAATAATTTTTATTAAAATAATCACTGTATATTTTGTTTATACTTCGTAATTAGTAAAATTGAATGTGCAGTATGTTATAAAATATTATTTCGTATATAATACATATTTCATGTATATGCACTAAAGTAATAGTGCTCATTTTAGTGAGAATAAATGAGCCTAGAATAAAGAAAATGATGGGGTGTCATATTAATAAAATTATCAGAAAGTAATTTCTCAGAAAAGAATTTGTGTAAAGATAAAGCCACACAATAAAATGTGCTTAAAATATCCAGAGCGTGGGGTTGTGTAAGTGCCAAATTGCTTGAGCAAGAACAAATTTAGAGTAATCCAGTAATAAACAAAAGAGCAGAATGTCAGGATTCAGGCTCAGGAAAAAAGATTAGAGAAATCAAAAATGATTATAAGATTGATGGGGTCTCCCATAGCAGAAAGATGACAAAATGTTGTGTATGATGATGGTGAAATAACGAGATACAACTTTTAAAATGTGTTCATGGGTATGGATTAAATTGGCAACATGGAGATAAGAGTAGAGATATGCATATGAGTATGGCGGCTGACACAATAGACTAGTGAGAGATGATGGTAGCCAGTCAGTTAAAAGCTTTTATATCTTTCAACAATCCATTATTTGTTCATAGATTAAGGAACTATATTTACCACTGTAGGTAAAAGAGCATATGGAACAGAGAATTTAAAAATGAAACTGATTTAGATACTGAATTTTAGATGTTTACATGTATACATTTTGTATATATACATCTATATATTTTCACATGAAAGAACAGAGAAAACAGATTTTGCAAAATATAAGCTAATGAGATAACTAAAAGAAAACCACTATTCTGAAGCTATACTTTTTTTTGTATCTATGTAAATGTTATTTATAACTAAATAAGAACAATTAAGCATGAATGAGTATACATATTTGAATCATGTGAATTGTCTTTCAAATATAAGAATTTTTCTCTTCTGCAGGTATACCTTTAGTGTATGTCTATATATCCTATACATTTGAGAACCTCTGTTACTTTCTCAAATGTTTGTCAAATATATCATTCAAATTATTAAGAATATACTTCAAAAGATAAAAGTGAAATGAAGGTAAAAGAATAAGGCTGTGATTTCACATTTATAGAGTAGTGTAAAATAAAGTTTAAAGAACATCTTTCACTTTCAAACCTGAGTATACTGATAAGATTTTATAACCCAAATGCCTTTTTATCTGTTAATGTGAAATTTTATAATAATTTTCTAGTTTACTTATAAAATATCTTTCTCCCTTAAGCTGCTTTCTTATTATAATAAAGTAGCTAGCAGCAGTGTGAAAAATATCAAGTAAATATGTAAAAAGTTGAAGTATTTTTGTACTTTTATTTATAAACAGCAATTTTTGTCAGAAACTCTCTTTTAAAATCCTTTTAGAATCATACAGTTTCTCTATTTCCAAAGAAAATTTACTGACCGTCATTATTCAACAAATATGAACCAAGAAGTTTTATTAAAATTTATTCTTATGCTATAGAGGAAAAGAGCAATATACTGAGTTTGGTTTAAAGTTTTCATATTTAGAATAACATGATTGGTTACTGCAATACTACAGGTTGCATAATATGAGAAGAGTTGATAAAATTAAAAAATTTTCACATAGTTGCAAAAAGTCTTCTGCTTATCCTAATTGAATTCCTTTTTTAGATGTTTATATTGCCATAAGTGTTCAAACAGTTGTTATTAATTGCCAATTAAAATGGTGAATATCAAAATCCTTAAAGTATAAAACCTGAAATATGCAGGTCCCTACACCATGATGACCATCACCCGTCTCTGTTGTATGTCACCAGCTTTCACACTACTGTGCTTGTCTCCACTCTAATTATATATAACTAAAACTATGTTAACAAAAGTAGGGGATAAAATGTGGATACTTTTCCCCCACCTTTTTTATTCTTCTTATATTCCAGTTTCCATTTATTTTGATGCCTGCAGCATATAACAAATTTAGTAAAGACTTATATTCAACAAAATGCACTAGGTACACTGAGTAGTTTTGAAAACAGAGTAATTTCTGTGAACCATGAATTAAATTTGATGAAAACCACTAAGCCCAATTTATCTTGTGCTGAAAATTGGCTCTTGCAAGAGTTAGCTGTTGTGTCAACCTGAGTAAGAAATACTTGGCTGGTTTAACATCGTTGTGAATATGACTGAATGGATTTACTGAAGACAGAAGACACACCTTGGGTATGAGTGGCACCAACTAACAGGTTTGTAACTCGAATGCAGCAAAAGGGAATTGAAGACAGAGGGTTACATTTATTTGGAGGAGCTCCAGTCTTTGACTTCACATAGGCTTTCCTGTTTTCTAGAGCAGACCCTCCAGCCTTCCATTGCATACCCTTCAACCTCCTGATAAGGACACTGCGAGAACACTACAGTGAACTCCAGGCATTCAGAGTTTGACTGGTTCTTTCACATCTCCAGCACATAGACAGAGCTTTTGCACTCTTAGATTCCTGACTCTACAGGTGACCATTGTAAGCCTATCTTGTAAATCCTTAGCTATTTTTATATATTATAACAAATTCATTTCTCTAGTGAACACTGATTGAGAAAACTTCCAAAATACTTGTTTTTAAGAGGAAGAAAATACTAGCAGACTTTCTCTTAAGCATCTTAAGAGATTAAGATTCTCTTAAGATTCAATTTATCAATTTTCTATTTTAATTGATGCTCTAACATCTTTTTTATTATCTTACGTAGACCTACTTGAAACACATAGATAAATTGATCTTAAGCATTATAGCAAAGTTTTGATTGCTATTTGGTTTATTGTATTGATAGGTTTGGTCTTTTATGTACGGTTCAAATTGATAGCATCGATCTGAAAAATGTACGTGTGTGTCAGAATGCTATTAAACCATGGTTTCTGCTTAAATCCCTGTAGGAGCAATCTGCTCATATTAAAAATTTGTTGTTTTTTCTGTGGTTCCACGTATGAAGCATATGTATTCCATTTCTATGTGTTTATAAAACTGTAACCCTTGCAAAATGTTTCTTCATCATGGTTATTGCAACAATAGCAAAAAATATAATTATATATTAGTTAAAATTTTCATTTTATATTTAAAATGTAGTTTCATATTTAATTTCATAAAGTATTAAAAACAGCATAGATAAATATTTAAAGAATTTCTTCTCTTTAACTTCAATATTGAAGAATTTTCTAACTTGAAAATTTAAAAACATAATATTTTAGCAATTTTGTATAATTTGGCTAAATCTTTAAGTCAATGATATTTCCTTTTATGAATTTATATATATATGTGTTCATATAATTTCTAATATTGAAAAATGTAAAACCTTCAGTTCTATCTTAATATTTTAGCAGAATAAAATCAAGCTAACAAAAAAAAAGCAAAAAAAAAAAAAAAAAAAAAAAAAAAAAAAAAAAAAAAAAAAAAAAAAAAAAAAAAAAAAAAAAAAAAAAAAAAAAAAAAAAAAAAAAAAAAAAAGGAGTGACAAAAATTTACTCTTTTTACCCAGGAAAAAAAAAGCAAGCAAAAATTCAGTTTTCTGTGAAAATACTCTATTCAGCATCTACATCTTTGCAACAACACAGACTCATGTTTAATTTGCCAAATAATGACATTGAGTTCTGGTGATTTAATTGTGTAGAACTCATAAAATTTGTCAACTCCTATAGATGAGAAACAGAAATTTTTTTAATCTAAAAATTCTAGGTTCTAATGAAACCCTGGTTTTAATATTATCATTTAGCAGAAAAAATACTGATAATCTATTAAACATATGTTAAAGCTTCCAACTAATTTTATTCCCCTACAAAAGACTGAATCTACTGCGTTATCTGGGCTAGGAAATATGTTCTTAAGAAACATTTTAAATACCTTCCAGCACAATGTGTCTGAAGAAATGTTTGTTTCTTTCCTTAATGTTCACTTTCTGATATTTTAATGTTGTTTTATTTTTTTCTGTATATTTTGTCTCTTGTTATTCTCTGTATCACTTAACTAATATACAAATGTTATTTCATGTTTCTCAAAGAATTTCTTGAGCATTTGTATTATTTTCAGTAGCTTTATATGCCATTATAAGTTTGGCTTACATCTAGAGTCTGAATTTTAACATTGAAGTTTGTCAGAGGAATGTTTTATCTAAGAATGTTTTATCTAAGAATACATGTACTAGTTTCTATGTCATAAATAATGATGCTTATTTTAATCTATAAATGTTATGCTGTAGTTCATAATTTATTTCATAGAGTTTTACAAAATTTGGTTTTGATAAGATCTTAAAAGGAAAAATATACATACATTACTGCTAATAGTAATTACACACAGTAAATCTTTGCTGAATTTAAATATTTTAGATAAAATTTTAAAAATTTCTGCTTTTGCAAATATTGAGTGCATTTAGGCCACCTTAAAAGGAATAATCTCTCAAAAACTCATGAGATTTGTTTTATGTGCCAGCTATTTTCAAGCATTATTTTGGTACAGAGCCACTTCAGATAAGTCTGTGCTTCAAGGAGACTATTGCCTATACTTCCATGGTTCTGGGTTCTAGTCTTGTTCATTGTTTCCTTCACTTTTTCCTTTTGTTTAATTTTGCTGTTCAGTTGCTACATGATTGGTAGACATGTAAAGTCGGTTCTATTTTATGTTTTCCTCTTACCCTGGGAAAAACCAGTTCCTTTGCCAGCCATTCCAATAGTACTACTGAAGTTGGAACATGTCTGTGCTTCAGGTTGTTTTAAGGTTGTTTTAATGTCTAATTCATTCCTTGGTCTATAGGTAATAAAAATTTGTTAACATATTGCTGTCTTTTTTGTATTTGTAGAAGAGTTCTCATTTTGGTTTTGAGAGAAAATGATCCTTTATTACTGGAAACTAGATATAGAAGATTGAAAAAATGTTTTCTTAATGCATTAATCAATTTATCAAAAAATAAACAAATTCTAGTTTGGTTGGTGTAGTATCTGCTATGTTGTAGTATCTGACAAGAGAACATATTAAGGAACTTATTAAAATTTTCCATTTAATTTAGAGAGATATTTCTGATATTTAGAGAATGCTATGTAGTGTAATAATATTATAATATAAGATGTTTGCAAGCATTTTGAAGGGAGAGGATGGTCATTGAAATTAGTGTGGTAACAGATGAGATGAACACTTTTCTGGTTAAAACTCTCTTATCTAAAAAACAGTAATTTTAGAATTTAAACCAGAAAGGGGTTAACATGGGAGCAGATGCACAGTTGTATTTTATGAATATATATGGATATAGATATAGATGTATAGATTCTCCACACCAAATGAGTCCTGTAAAATGAATAACCAAATGATCATTTAGGTATTAACACTTCAACTTTTGTTTGTTTGTTTTCTGTCTTTTTGAGACACGGTCTCACTATGAAGTTCAGGCCGGTCTTGGACTCACTTTGTAGCCCAGGCTGGTCTCAAACTTGCAAAGGATACTACTGCCTCAGTCCCCAAAATGCTGGGATTACAGGAGTGCACCACCACGCCTGGCTTTTAACACTTCAATTTTTGATAAGGCAAAAGAAAATATTATTAGCCATTCAACATTTACATATTTTATGATTCATTTCTTTTATATAGAAATAAACATACTCCTAAATTGTATTTACTTGAGCTGCTTCTGAATTAATCATAGAAATGTCTTATTTCTAAATATGATGTGTGATGCAGTAGGTTTTCATATTTTCCACTAAAAGTTTATTTTTATTTATTTTATCCTAATTGTTACATGTGACTATATATGACTATACTGAGTGCAAATGTAGGTGAAAGAAAGAAAAAAGTCAGTGAAATCAGTGAGAGAGTCAAAGTTATGTAAACATGACAGTTTTCTCCAGCTAGCTTTTCAAAAGTGGGAGTAACTATAAAAGTTAGAATTGAAGTGTTTATTGGGATTTGAATACTTATGATGTCTAACTTAATTCTCAATCTAGTTTGTAGTTGAAGTGATTTTCTCAGAGACACTTGGGCTTACTGTGACACAACAGAAATATAAACTCATATCTCTCTGTATAGAACATTTCTAGATTTATTTTCTGATCTAATATACTAAGAAATATGAATAACATTTGAGCAGTCGAATGATTAAATTTTAATAGATTTTAATAAAGTGCATAGGTAAGATTTCCATCAAATATTGTTATGTTTTTCTCATAATTATGTATAAAATTTCTAGTCAGTGTTTGGGCTTCCTTAGAATTTGATCCTAAATTATACAAAATTGTTAGCATAATTTCTTTTTAGATATTACTATATATAAACTTTGTTCTCAGAGAGTATAATTCTAATGCTTTCAATGCAGTATGTAGAAAAGTTGAGTTTTGTTCATGAGTTGTGAACTATGCATACAGTATATGTAGATAGTATATATCTATCTGTGGGAATGCAGGCTCATATTTCAAAGTAAATCTCAAATTTCACCTTTGCAGTGAATGCTTCCCTGAAACCTGCTCTTCCTCTACTTCCAGCATAATATGAAGTGCTTCTTTTTGTTCTGACACTGATTTTTGCATTTCTGTACTTTTATTTAGCATATATTTCAGTGATTTAATTAATTGGAAAACTTTATTTTATTAATTATATTTCTAGTATTGTATAATGTAGTGGATGTGCAGTTCATGGTTTATCTTTTTAATAATATGGTGGCACCTCATCTCAGGAATTTAACTTGCTCTATAATTTTGGAAAAGATGGTCAAGTTTGTGTTTGTATGGGAAAGATAGACATAGTCATGTTTGTTACTGGATGCAAAGTTCGCAAACAGAAACAAAATTTTGTCAAATGCTTCTGTTTGTGAACCAAATTGTTTGCAAACAAATACGTTCGGGAACGAAGGTGCCATTGTAATTCATTTCAATAACATTTGTGATAAACAAAATTAAATAGCTTTACAGCAAGAAAGTTTACCAGACAAATGTTAGGTTGATATAAATAGAAAAAGATATAATGTTAGAAAGATGATATATCGATAGGTAAATAATTCAGATGTCATAACTATATACTGCATTATTAAAGGTAAAATTCATAATGAGAATTCTGATATTGACGTGAGAGTTTTACAGACTATCCCTTATATCATCTGTTTCGTTTTGTTTTGTTTTGTTTTTTGGTACCAGGACTCAAACTCAGGAACTTGTATATCATTTTATTTATGATTTTAAATTAGCAAATATTTAAAAATATATCCTCAAAAAGAGATACTATAGAAAAACTTGGAGATTAATGGTAAATGTACTTTACAAGTCTTATTGAGGATTCCTTAAACTATTCCCTCAATATGTACAGGAATTTACTCAACACAAATAGGTATAGGAATACTGTAGACAAATTTTAAGTCAGAAGGTGTGTTCTAAAATAAGCTCATATAGGTTTTCCTCAACACTGCCCAAATTTTCACACAAAACCTCTTCAATCTTCCCCTTAGTAACACTTGCCAATCTCAACTCACTCTTCAACACCAACCATTTGGAATGCTAGCAATCGCCAGAAGGAAAGCAGGCTTGTGTAGTGACGGTGAAGTGAGGGATACAGGGAGTAAGACCACTTTATTTTTAAAAGTATAATAGAAAAACCCCCATGTCTTCATCTTTATAATGGAGACTCTGTACTAGACATAGAAACAAATGTTTTAATACTTACTTTTCAAATAACTTTAATTTTATTCTATGGTTGGAAGTTTAACATAATGCTTACTTTAAATTTTTATAGGCAGTAGGTTTACATAGTTCAAGAAATTTGATGTCTAATAAAAGAGAGTAAATGTTTACTCTCATTCCTGTTCTGCTCAGTCGTCTCTCTCCATTGCAGTCCGCAGTTTCCTCTAAGACAGTTTTTCCTAGGAAATCTCTCTGTTCATTTCTAGTATCCGCTTCAGTGATGCCACACTATGCACTAACAATATATTTTAATTTTCCTCTTTGTACACAAGGTTAGATGTTGACACTTCTCTAATGTTTATTCTAGTATTGCATTTAAGTTTAATGTAGGTTTGTCTTTTACTGATTTCTTGCCATTTCAATAAAGTCTATTTGCAAGAACATCTTTATAAGGAATATATTGACCTAAATTTGATGCAAACATACAAGTCCTGAAATATCCATAAACATTATTAAGTGATAGCCATATAATATAATATAATATAATATAATATAATATAAAGCAATACTGTAATTGATTTACTGTGCTTATAATGAAGTTTCAACATCCTAGCAACCATTAATATAGTTTGGATTAATAGCAGTGAAATCCAGTGTAAATTTTGGACATGAGGACACAGATAAACAAATTTTTATTTATCTGGGGACTTGTTTGAGAGAAAGAGAACAGAGAGCAAAGTGCAATGATCACAGGAGAAAATGCAGTGTGATCAATGATTGTATTGTGAACCTGGAACTCTCTTAAGTGCTTCTCATATATAATCTTAATTTATATATTGTCACATGTTTTTGAACTACCTTCCAGGAATTAACACACAGGTACTGCATAGAAATACCAAAATTTAGAACAAGATGCTTGAGTGTAAACCATACAGAAATGATGAAACCCTGTTGAGAGCCACCTAATGTATATATGAATTGAATCATCACATTGTAGCTCATAGTAATGTACAAAGTCTTTTTCCATGAAACGATTAAAGTAAACAAATGGTAAACACTAGAAATAGCGGTGGTGATAACATTCATTTCAAAAGTGCAAAGTGCTGCGGAAAAATTCACATCAGGTGCAAATTATTTGTAGCACATGTAGCAATAAGTATATGTCAGATGCTAATGACAATATGGAATACAGTATTCCTACATTCCTGATAAAACTGCAAAATGAAACAGCCAAACAGGAAAACATGTTGGGAACTTATCATAAAACTAAACATACAATTATCATGCAATCTGATTACTGCAATCTTGGACATTTGTCTCAGATAAGTGAACATTTATGTTCACAAAAATCTGACATATATACAAACGTTGACAGCAGAATTATTCCTAATCTCCAAATGGAAAGCAAACTGAATACCATTCAGCAGGTAAAGGTTGAAAGAATATATTCATGCTAAGGAATGCAATTCAATAACAAAATTTACAAGCTATTAATAAACACAACATCTTGAAAAAAATTTACCAAGCATATTTCATGAAACATTTTAAAAAAGAAAGAAAAGCATTTAGATGAATTTGATAGTCTCCACCTGTAATCCTAGATACTCAAGAGGCTGCTTTAAAACAGCAATGTGAACCCGGGACATAGCTCAGTGGTACAAGGCCTGCCTGGCAAGCTCAAGATCTTGAGTTTGATTCCTGGTACCAAAAAACAAACAAACGAAACAAAAATAATAGCTTGAACTTGTTACCCTACCTTATCCCAAAAAGAAACAAATCAAAATCAGTGGTTATTAAAGAACTTGGACGTCGTCACTCTCATCCTTCTATTAATTAAAAGGATCAAACTGAAATTCCACTCTATTTCTTAAACTTTCAAAGAATTGAGGTTGCCCTCAAATCTGGATAGACAGATCACTGAGTCCCAACCAACATCTGCTCAGATACAACAGAAGCCACTGGAGCTGCACACTGGGAAAACTTAAGGAATAATTTGAACAAATCGCTGAAGGCTCAGTGTGCACCAGGATTGGAATGGGAGACTACCGGGACCACATCGTAGGGAGAAGTGAGAACGACACACTTTGATGAAATTTACCTCCATGGATTCCATCAGGGTCTCAAATAAAAAAGCCAAGAAAGAGAAAATGAAAGCAGTTACTGTGAAACACAGCTAGAGAATTGTCTATGAAATTACCTTTCCTCCAGGGAAAAAGGCATAACCAGAGGATTGCCCACCTATGCAGAAGGACAGAAACTCTTCTGAAGCTTCCTCTAGCATTTCTGTCTACTCAAAGCAGGAAAGACAGAGGAGCCCCTGATTAGATGTAATCATTAGATTACGGAAGAAACCTCTCCCTTCAAATCTTATGACCACAGTAAGAAGGACCCTGTATTATAGTTGATGACAAACGAAGAGTTGGCAAACAGACTTAGTAAAGAAATAGGAAGACATCACGAAAGACAAAAACAAGAAGACCGAAGAAAGATTAAGCCTGTAGTATCTTTGGTGATGATAAACATTACCCACAAAAAACAATTTATAACCAGATAACATAAAATCTTACATTAAATTTCTATTACCAATACAGTATGCCAGTAATATCAGAAAAAAATTGTGTTACTCTGAAACAAATATGAAATTAAAAAGATCAGACTAAAATTTTAATGGGATTCAGATGTGCTATATATTTGAGACTCACTAGACAGGATTTAAAATAATGAGATCAATATGTCAAAATTTAAAATGCTCCATTGTTCTATTTTTATCCCAATCTATGCAAAATACAGAGATAGAAAACTCATTATTGATTATCAGTGACTAGGGATGTGTTTGTTTTGTGTATATGAGGCAAAATGTGGAAGAATTTTGGGACGAATAGTTTCATATCTTGACAGTGGACTGAAATCATGCAGAAATAAATTCAAACACACAGATGACTAAACAGAAAACGTGAAATACAAACACATTCCATTGATTGTACAAATGGAAAGTTTTCGAGTGTGGCGTTGTATCACAGTTGTAAAAATGTTGCCACTGGGCAAATGGGTTAGGGCAAATAGGCAACTTTAGAACATGTTATTATTCAAAAAATACTTTTGAAAAGCTAAAGAAAATATTTGTGCTAAATTTGTCTATTTGGCTTTTATAGCATTTTTGTCTCTTTCGGAGTATTCATTGTGGGAAAAAAGGAAGCAATGTCATTATTAGACACACACACCAGGTATAATGCTGTAACTGATTCTATCTTAAGAAGTAGGAATTGCTAAGGACCTTACACTTCCTAAAATGATAATTTAATGATTAGTTCTTGCCCATTTTTTTTAAATTAAATGTAAAAATCTGTAACATCTTTCCTTAGACATTTTTGATATATCTTTAGTGGTGTCAGTATTTACCTGTTAGTGTACGACTTTCATTCTTGTAAGAAGGCAGAAAATTGTATTTAAGAGCAGGAAATGAAATAGCTTGATGTTGGAGAAAATCATTAAACTTAAAAAGTCCCAGATTACTTTAAAAGCATAACATTTTTGATGAACATAGAAAAATCTAACTAAGGTACTTACATATACGTTTAGTTACATGGATAATGCCCTAGAATGTTCTTCAAGTGCTTTGTAAATATAGTCAGTGAAAATTTGAGGTACTGCATGTACATTGCCTAATTCTTTTATTTTGTGGTTCATATCCCAGGATCCTGACTCATGCCGGTATGGCTCAGGGTTACCGTCATATAAACCACCTTCTAATCTGGCATGAATATTCCTCTTCACTTTAATATATTGCTTCCAATCTTTTAATCTTAGTATTATTCACAGTGAATATGCTCTTTTACGCTCCCAGATAATTGGAAATTTTTACAAATATGTTGGAATGATGCTTTCTGTTTACAACATGCTCATAGGGAAAATTATCGTCTAATCTTTCAGACAACTTTGCAAACTGTAATATTTTCTGTATTCCAAGAATTTGTCATAATCATAGTAGATCTTTCATATCTACCTTAATATTATCAAGGACCCATCGCAAAGATAATTTTGCATCTGAAACTGTACAAATTTCTTCTCATGTTTGAATAGTACAAATGTTGAGTCAGTTAATGGATAGATACACCAAATATACAGCAAAGTTACAACAAATCTATTATTTTTCCTTAAACATTTTAAACCATAGAGTTGGGTTGTATTACTCTATGTAACAATATACCAACCCTTTTTTTTTTCTTTTTTTTGCAGGGCACCCTGAACAGTAATAAGGTAAATATGAAATAATTTTTCAGTTTAAAAATGCTCTGAAATAGAACTATTTTTGCCAATGTCATGTATTTTCTTATTTCATTACATAATACCTGTGGAGGTACTCATTTTACTATGTATCTTGGTTTTGTAAGATAAAGCAGGGCAGGATGATAATGTACCCTATTCAGAAGACAAAGTAACCTTGAGCAAATGGATCCTGATTTAACAAAATGGACTCAAATTTTATGTGTTCTTAATGCCATAAATTCTTGTGAGACCATTCTTAGAAAAAAGTTGGGAAAGAAAAATATCCTATTTTTTTCTATGAAAAACTTGTTCAGTGGGTAAATTAAAGGTGAATCTCAAAACCTAATCATTTAACAATCTTGAAATAAATTGGCCATAAATATATGTTCAATTAAGTAGACATACTCTTCATATTCTGCCTTTTTGAAAAATCAAATGATTTGCAGAAAAATGTTTTTCACTTAGCAAATCAGTATGGAGAGGCAATTTATGTATCTCAAGGGCACATAGTTCTCAGAAATGTTTTATAGATTTTAATTTCCATCCTATCTATATTTTCTTTTCTTACATATGCATGTCTGATTTTTATTTTTTTGTTATACTTAGGCAAATACTTCATTTATCATGTTAATGTAAAGGGTTTTTTTTAATTTCAATTTCCAATTGTTGGTTACTTGTACACAGGAAATCAATTGGTTTTTGCATAATAATCTTAAACTTAGATAATTGAAATGAATATCCTTTCTTTTACTATATTTCCTCATTTGTAAAAGACAAATTGATTGTATTGTTGTGGTTTTATGTCTATCTTTTCCATTCCAGTCATTAGTTTGCTCATTTTTTCATCAGTATCTTACTTTCTTGATTTTTGTAACTTTATAGTAAATCATGAAGCCGAATTGGCCTCTGAGTGTTCATTTTCAGTATTTAGTCTGGTATTCAACTCCATTGAGATATACCCAGTAAATAACTTACTAGGGTTTTTATCAGGCTCATATTGAATTGATAGATCAAATGAAAAGGATATGACATCCTAGCAATATTGAGTATTTCTCAATAATAAATTAAATCCTCTCTATTGACTATCTGCCATTTACATAGATATTTCATCAGAGTTTTATAGCTCTCTTACAGGTCTTATAAGATTTTATTAGCTGGAACTTTACAAAGCATGTTGAGTATGAGAGCATATATGATTTACTATCAGCTTTAGAGAAAGCTACTAGTTTCTTAGCTTCGAGTATGATGTTTGCTGTAAGTATTTGTATATTTTGTTTATCAGTTTGGAAAAACTTTTGATGATGTAGTCATGCTGAATTTTGCCAAATGCCTTTCCTGTTTCTACAGCATATGGTTATATGATTTTTCTTCTTCAGCCTAGACCCAAAATGGATTCTTTTGGTTGACTTTCAAATGTAGAAGTACTTCGCATACCTAGAACAAGTCCCAGTTAATCATAGTGTTGATTATTGTTATAAATTCTTAGATAAAATTCACTAACTTTTTAGTGGGAAACTTAGTATCTAAGTTTATAAGAAATGTGGATTTGTAGTTTTCCTTTTATGAACATCTTTTTTATTTTGTATTGATTATGGCTGCAAGAAATGAGTTAGGAAGTTTGAATTCTGCTATTTTCTGGAGCTGGTATCACATGTTCTTTAAATATTGGTAGAATTCACTAGTGACCACCCTTTGGCTTCATATTTTTGTTTTAGACTGTTAGTAATTGTTAATTCAATTTCATTGAAAGACATTAAGTAAACCATACTGTGTTTTTTCTTTGTATTTTCTAAATGTGTTTTTTTTTTAAAAAATGGTCTGTTTCATCTAATTTATCAAATCTGTAACAGCTGTCCATTGTCTTTCTCTATTATCCTATTAATACTGCCCAGATGACTTTAGGTGACTGTCACTTTTTAAATTTCTGATATTAGTATTTAGCCTTTTAATTGCTTTTCCCTTAGCATGACAAGAAGTTGATCAGTTTAATTGTTCTTTTCAAAAGATCTTTGTTTCATTATTACTGTTTTAGTTAACTTGTGATTCTGTGGATTTAATTGAGCCCATTAATTTCATGTGTTCAGTTTCAATGATATTTGTTCTGGTTCTTTTTTATTTCTTTAATTTTATGTTTACATTTATTTTGCCTAGCTTTCTAATGCACAAATTTAATATTTTTATTTTAGATCTTTCTTTTCTAATATGTACAGTCAATACCATACATTTCTATATAAATGCTTGTCTTGACATAAGTCACGTTTCAATAATTGTATTTTCAACTGTTACTAGTAATAAATGCTTTTATGAATTTTGAGACTTTTGTTGGATTTGGTGTTATTTAAAACATCTTTATTATTATATTTCAAATATATTTGGTTTCCAAAGTAAGTTTCCTTTGTTAACTTTTAGTTAAATTGACTTTGATATGAAATCACATCTTATATGCTTCCATTCTTGTGAACTGTGTAAGTATCAATATTTCCTCATAATGTGGTCTTTCTTGATAAATGTTTGTTTAATTTTCAAAGGAGTATATTTTCCTGTTGTAAGATAAAATACATTACAAATGTAAACTACACCTACCTATTCATTATAACTGTGTTTGCTTATTTCTTCCTTCTAGATCTGTAAATTATTGATTGAGGAGTGTTGTAAATCCTCACCTATATTAGTGGACATACCTATCTCCTTGCGGTTTTATCAATGTTGGCCTCACTGTTGTTTGGCGCATACTCATTAAGAGTTTGTAGGTCTCAGAATTTATCTTTTCAGAGCCATATAATGACCTTCTTTATCATGGGTAAGATCTGACCTTGCTGCAATTCATGCCATTGCTTCAGTTTCCTTTCAGTTAGGTTTGACAAGCTGTACATCTATTCATTCTTTTGTTGTGATTTTTTTTGAACTAGTAGGTACACTTCTGAAATTATGTGATAAATTACTGAATAAAGATGAAAAGCTGGTTTTCTGGTAGTAACCCATTGTAAGTAAGCAGTGAGAAGGCTCAATAATGCACTGCAAAATGAAGTATCAACCACATCCTTTAAAAACAAGGACTGCAGAAAACAATTGTCCTATATTCTGAGAGATGTATGAGCATGCAAATTATATTGATATGCAAAAGGCATATTGGAGTGAATAATAAACTGAGGTGAGCTATGGTAACTAGGTCCCCATAGAAATGTCTATGGATGACTTAAAAGAGCTGCCACTGCCAGTGACATGTTCAAGAGAGAGAGAGTGATTGCTGCATAGGTGGCAAAAATATAGTTCAGTGTGTCTGAACTGGCACTTGAGTAAACCAGGTTCTTTGAATTGGTAACAAAAGATGTAGTCTGCCACTGGAGAGCAAATGAAAACAGAATTTAGCTTGTTCACTATCTATCGTCTGTATGTAATGGGTGTGAAACTGGACACTGCTGGCTCATGATACCCCACTCCAACCCCACAGCCAGTGTACACATTATCCTGGGAAAGGATTAGAATGAGGGAAGGAGCCATCTCTTCAGAGATGCCCTGGCTGATGGATTAGATCCATAATAACTCCAACCTCCCTTTGGGGCACAGTAAGCGAGTAACATGCAAACTGGGGATTCAAAGAAGCTGAAGGGAGGAGAACCAGACAGAATGAAAGGAAAAACACGTTTGATTCTTAAAAACCATAGCATTCCAGTGCCTGCAAATAGCAGGACTGCGGGAAGAGAGGTTTGCCTGACATGAAAAAGAAATGTCACCAGTATCACCTACGTACAATGGGAGTGATGTGCTTTTGAGTTAGTCAGTGTGCAACTCACAATTGCCAGTGAGGTTCCTCCCAGCACCTCCTAACAGGGGCTACAGCAGGAAGGGAGATCCAGGACTGTGACAAGCACACAAAGCAAAGAATGAAGCGGGAAGCTTTTATGAAAGGAGACAGGGAAACTGCCAAGTTCAGAAGGTGATTCGGTGGAGCCAAAAGAGAGCAAATGCTCTCTTATTGCCTCCAGGCACTGGAAAGACACAAGATGGTGCCAGGTCCTGACCACCACACTCTACTGGGAAGGGAGGACCTCTGCCAAGTCTGGCACAGCCCAAGGGTCCATGAGCAGATCTGAGAAAGAAAGACAACTGCAGGCAGAGAGATGGAGAATGGAAACTAGGCTAGATGCCTATGGAGGACAGACACAGAGACAGCCATGATATTTGTCAAACAGTGAAAGGGGCCACAGAATGAGTTCTCTGAGAGAAGTCGATGGAGAACTGAAGAGCAGGGAGTTGCTCAAACTGTATCACATTTTCTTTCTCCCAGCTGCTGAGACAATCAGATCTTGAGAACATGACTGAGGCACTGTGAGGTCATGACCAGAGCACAGTTGCAGCCAGAAGGAACCTGGGGGAACTAGAGCCTTCACTGCACTGGGCAGATGAGTGGCCTAGGTCCACAGGGGAAGCTGCCTGGCTGCTTGCAATCAGACTGACCCCATGTACAATGGGCTGTGTGGATGTCAGGGCTAAAGTTTGTAACAACCATGTGAAGGTATTCATTTTTTTTTTTAATTTTGCTGTGATATATTCTTTGCTTGCTTGTTCTGGTTTATCTTGTTTCTTTTTTTCCTTTCATTGCTTTTTGTTTTTTGGTATTTACTCTTTTATAGGTATTGTTCATTAATGAGTTTTTTCGCTTAAATAATGCTCCTCCTTTTAGTGCTTCTATTTCATTCTTTGACTTTCTTTCCTCTTTATACTTTTTCCCCTCTTTTCTTCATCTTGTCTCCTTGCTTTTTACCTCCTCCTATCCACATATCATATGTTACATATGTAACAGGGACCTGTGTATATTTATTAGAAAATAAGACCATTCTGCCCTAAGCGCCTGCCCTGGCAGGCGCGAGGTTGTGAGTTCAATCCCTGGTGCTGCAAAAAAAAAAAAAAAAAGAAAAGAAAAGAAAAGAAGACCACTCAAGGTGTGTTAGGGTAAGCCTTAACAAAGGTGTGATAGAGGATAAAATAAAACTAATTTTATATATATCTGTATACCTTCTCCCACCTACATAATTACTCTTTCAAATGTCCCCAACACTAGCCCTTCATGCTAGCTACAAAAATGATTCCAACAGAGACCAACAATGTTCCTTTCCCATACTGATGTTTCTCTCTTCTGTCTTTTCCCACTAACATATTTCTTTCATTTGTCCTTTCCTAGACCCCTTTTGCCAACTTTCTATAATCCAGGTGAACCACACGTAGTAGGATAACATAGTACATGAGGGGTGTTGAACAAAATGCAAATACTAAAACAAATATTATTGCTTATGATTGAATTATGATTTGATATGCTGATGCCATTATAATCAGGAGACATTTTTTCCTTACAACACAAAAGAAGAGATTGTAACCCAAGTAAATTGATCAAATAGGTTGATATGGTAAAGCAATATTTCTTGACAAATAAAGCCAAGGACACATCACTGGGAAACAGAGCCTAACTAAAGAGATTGCCATACTAACAACAACTTCTATTCAATCTGATCTCATCCCTCTGCTCACACAGAGGCGCGCACACACACACACACACACACACACTCACGGTACATGAAAAAACAAGGCTACATAAAACCACCAAAGCCTTCCAACTATTTCAAAGCATATCTGAGGGACACAATTAGAGAGGAATTCCACAATGCAAATAGCTGAGGTGCATGAGATGATCAATATGGAAATATATATCTCAAGATAAAAAGTAGCTTTACCTAAAAATAGTGGAACTATCACCAAACTGACCAATGTATTTATGCAAGAAACAAATAGAAAATTATAAAAACTAAGAAAAACAGTTAAAAAATGAATACAAAATTCACCAAAGGTGAAAAAAAATTCTATTACATTTATAAATATCAGATATAGCCTATGTGAGGAAAGGGTCCCTGGTCTCAAGAACAGATGGAAGATTGATATTATGAAAACAGAAATATTAAAAATGTTAAGAAACAATGAAAAATTTATCCAACAGCTACTAGATTGTAATAAGCAGGCTGAAATAAAGATAATTGGAATTGGAAAGAAAGTAGCACTCCCTAGCACATATGGAATAGAAATTTTGCTTATAAAAATCGTAACAGAAAGTTTTGCCAAAATCTGGAAAGAATTCAATATTCAGGTAAGCAAGGCTTACAGAAAGCAAAGTAACTATGATAGATTAAAATGAAGCTCCCAATAAGATATGATAGTCTTAACTCCAAAAGTCCAAGCAGGGACAGTGTGTTAAAAACTGAAAAACAAAATCTCACATATAAAGTAAGCTCATTAGAAAAACAGATGATTTTTAACACAAACTTTAAATGCCAAGAAAGTTTGGAGTGAAGTCTTTCAAGGCCTGAAGAAAATAACTTCCATCTCAGAAGTAGTTCCTGAAAATTATTTTTTCTACAGTGATAGAAATTAAGGATGTTTGATGCCAAAAACTTCTTAAGAAATGCGTAATCTCCAAAATAGTGCTCCAAAATACTGCAGAAAATTTTAGACAAAAGACGAAAGCAAGCTTCACTGTACCGTATACAGTTGCAGATTCCCTATGATGAGTGTGATCAGTATGTATGAAAAATATATACTAGGAAAGATACAATTTTTTCACAAAGGAAAATGAAGCCAATGAAGCCAAAAATTCTAATAGATTGAATACATCAAGAAAGGCATGGAAACAAAAAGAAAAAAATATAAAAGATCAACAACAGAAAAAGCATGCAATGATAGGAATAAATTAATGTCTTTCAATAATAACTCTCAATGTATATGGTCTTGCCTCTCCAATTAAAAGATAAAAATAAAGAAAATGGATCAAAAACAAAACTAATTGTCTGTTGCATTCAGAAGACTCAACTAATTGATAAAGAACTTCAAAGAATAAAAATCTAAAGATAGAAAACAATATTCCATGCATACGACCCTAAAAACAAGCAGAAGTAACAGTTATACTCATAAAGTAAAATTCTAGATTAAACTGATCAGAAGAGGTAGTGTGGGTCACTACATTTGCTTAAAGAAACAATCCAACAAGATGAGATTACTAATGTAAATATATATGCAGCAAACATAGGTGTACTCAAATTCATAAAACAAATAAACAGTAGCACAAACATTTGAGACCTACACTTTCACAAGTAGATTGACAAAGAATTGACAATAAAATACCAAACCTGAAACACTGTTAAGTAAAAGGACTTAGAAGATTTCTGTAGAGTGCCCTACACTACTTACAAAAGAATACACATTCTTCCCAACAGCTCACAGACCTTTCTCCAAAAGTGATAATATAGTTGTCCACATGTCTGGTGAATAAAAATAAAATTAATGAAATCATCCCAAATATACTGACAGATCATAGCACAGTAAAACTAGAAATCAATCACAAAATAATCCAAAAAAATTTTACAAGAAGCCACACATTAAATAACACATTCCTGAACACTCAGGTGGTCACAAGAGAAGACAAGGAAGAAATCTAACAATTCCTGGAATCAAATAATAATGCCAGTGTGACATACAAGAATCTATGAGACACAATGAAACCTGTTTATTTCTATGAATGATCACATTAGACAGAGTTAGCTCAAATAAATAACATAGTGAGGAAACTCAAGAGCCTAGAAAAATGAAAACAGCAAAATTCACTCCTCGTATAAGAAAGAAAATCATAAAGATCAGAGTGGAAATTTCTGAAACTGAGACTAAAAGGACTAATAAATCAAGGACAGGTTCTTTGAAAAACTGAAAGAAATAGACAACTCAGCTAAACTTACTTAAAAGAAAGAAAAGATCCACACCCATACAATTAGAAATGAAAAGATGATAACACAAATGACACCATCAAAATACAGAAAATCACTAGTAACTACTGTAAAAAATTATACTCCAACAAATTTGAAAAGCAGGAGGAAATGGACAGAGTCCTAAGAATTACTGAATTTGGACCAAAAGTCATAATAACTCTGAAAATTCCAATAATAAGCAAGAAAATTGAGGCAGTAAGAAAAATTATAAAAACTTGGAAAAGTCCAAGACTTGATGGATTTTCCACTGAATTTCACAATAATTTCCAAGATGATACAAAAACAACATTATTCAAATTCTTAAATTAAAATAGAAAAAGCAAAAATGCTTCCAAACTCATTACTGGACCTAAAGTTACCCAGATTCCAAACCAGAAAAAGAGTCAACTAAAAAAGAAAACTAACATGCCAAACTTTTTAATAAATGCAGTTGCAAAATCATCAAGAATTAATGGCAAAGAGAATAAACAAGTAGTCAAAAAGGTACACATAGTGAGCAAATAGGCTTTATCCCATGGATGCAAGAATTGCTTAATATTTACAAATTATTATGTGTAATATGTCACATAAAAGTAAGTGGGTCTAAAATTATGTGATTTATTAATACATGCAGAAAAAGAATTTTTAAAATATCTAACATCCATTCATAATAAAATTCCTGAAGAAAATATGCATGGAGTGAGTTTATCTCAATATGATAAAAACCTATTTATGAAAATCCTACTGCCAACATCATATTACCTGGGAAAATGGTAAGAGCTGGTCTCTAAAGTAACAAACAAGAAAATCTTATCCAGTCTTATCATTCCTGTTCAATATAGTACTCAAAACGTTAGTCAGGGCAATCAGGAAAGACTTAAATAAAAGAATCAAAAATGAGCAACTGGAATGATTAGACACTTTTCAGAAATGTAAATGGCCAATAAATACATGAAAAAAAAAAGTTCAACACTTCTGGCCATTACAGAAATTCAGATGAAAACAACACTGGGATTCTATTTTACTCTGGAAAAAATAGCTACCGTGAAGAAATCAAATAATGACTCTGGAGAAAAAGAAACGCTCTGGGAACAAAGAAATACTTCCACATTATTATTGGAAATATAAACTAGTACAACTACTATGTTAATCAGAATGGAGATTCTTAGAAAACTAAAAATAGAAATTTCACTCACTCCACTTCTTTCCCTTCTAGTTACTTTCCTGATAGAATTAAAGACATCATATTACATTGATACATGCATACCTATGTGTCTAGCAGCCAAATTTATAATAGCTAAATCTTAGAAACAGTGTATATGTGCATCAACAGATGAATATAGAAAAAAGGTGTTTATATGCAATGAGTATTATTCTGATATAAAGAAGGATACTCTTGTGTCATTTGTAGGAAAATAAATTCACACCGAGGACATAATAGTAAGTGAAACAGCGTATGCACAAGCTTATATACATTATCATTTCCCTTACATCAGAAACCCAGAATATGAACAAATTAAAGAGCAAAATAAAAGGTAGGTAATGTGAAACAGGGATATAGACCTTTAGAAAATGAAAAGAGGATCTATATATAGGCAGAGAATTTGAAGGGAGAGAAATGGGATATGAAGTGAATTAAAATATGTATTTGTATCGACTCTGCATGATGACTGTAATATTTATTTATTGCATACATGTAGTAATATAAATTAAAACATAACTCATTGGAAGATAGAACTAGACAATAAGCTAAAAGTAAAACAGATTTATCCATTTACCATCCTGAATGAAGATGGGTTACTTGAAAGATTCCATAAGGAAACAAGTCTCCCAAATGAGACTAAAGTATGCGAACTTTGCTGTATCTGTTCCTCTCTTGCAAGCATTGCATGAATGAGAGAGAATTCTGACCGAAGTGATTTGATTGTAAGGTTATAAAGACTTGAATTCTTAATGACCTTACTCTTGACTAGGTCAAATTTGAGGGAAAAGTAAAACTTTATCTCATAGCCTGTATACTGCTAGAGTTTTATTACATAATATGGTACCCTACAACGAGTGATTGGCATAGAAGAGTCATTAAATGCAATGTTGAAATTAAGATTGAAAAACAAAGATATTTTTCCTATCAAATTAATAGAAATATTACAGTTTTCTGCAAAATAAAAGAGAGTTTGTTTCAGAGAAAAAATCTAGCAAGTTGGGTACTACTCATTAATCATTTGTGAAATACGCACATTCTAGTTCAGGAATGCATATCTATAGAGTCTAAATTTTGAATTTTAAATTGGACTTTGTTCTGAATTTTATTTTAGTATTTTTTTTTCTTTTTGGTACCAGAAATTGAACTCACAACCTCAAGCCTGCCAAGCAGGCACTTACACCACTGAGCTAAATCCCTAGCCCTATTTGTTGAGACAGGGTCTCACTATGCAATTCAGCCTAGCCTTGAACTCACTCTGTAGCCCAGGCTGGCCACCAATTCACAATGATCCTCCCGCCTCAGCCTCCCAAGTACTGGGATTAAAGGTGTGTGCCACCACGCCCAGCTTTTGTTCTGAATTTTAGTTATCATTTCATTATTCAGAAATAGTAACTACAGTTGTATTGCCATCAAAAATCTCCACTATCATGACTAGGTGTATGAAGAAATGGAAAAAATAGTTCTAAACTGATATTTAGAGATAAAATATTATAAAACGATCAATAATTAAAAATTTGTAAGAAATTTGAAGTATTCATTGTCAAAAGCAAAGCTTTAAATTCTTATTGAAATGATGATTACTAATCATGGTAATAAAGTATCAAAGGATACATACAATCTGGGTGTGGTGGTGCATGCCTTTAGTCCCAGCACTCAGGAGGTTGAGGCAGAAGGATCATTGTGAGTTTGAGAACAGCCTGAGCTACAAAGTGAGTTTAAGGCCAGCCTGAACTGCATAGTGAGACATTGTCTCAAAAAAAAAAAAAAAAAATAGGGCCAGGGACTTAGCTCAATGTCCTAAACGCCTGCCTGAAAGGTGCAAAGTTGTGAGTTCAATTCCCTGTACCAAAAAACAAAAACAAAAATAAAAACAAAAACAAAACAAAACAAAACAAAAAACAAAAGAAAGAAAAGAGAAAAGGAAAATAAAGGATACATACACTTGAGAACGAGTGGAAAATACATGAGGAAAGCAGCTTGATATATATTTTTTTTTTTTTTTTTTTTTTTTTTGCAGCACTGGGGATTGAACTCACAACCTTGCACCTGCCTGATAGGCGCATAAGCCACTGAGCCAAACTCCCAGCCCTAGCTTGATATATTTTTAAAAAATATTTTGGAATAAAAATAGAAATCCTATAATAGAATCTTGAAGGAAAAATTTGATCTGCTTTATTAATTTATGTAAAATAGCATAGATGAGTATATGGTTTTATTCTCAGGGAGATAACAGAAAATTATACAACAATGTAAGATCCTCTATTTGAACACTAAAGGCTGAAAATTTTCTTACTTGGTTTCCACGTGAATTTTTTTCTCTGTATACATATTCATACACACACACACAAGCAACCCTTCCATTCACGTGAGCATAAATGCCACATAATGATTTTATAATTATATGAAAAATTAAATCAATTGCAGAGGAAAACACAATTATTATTATGGGTCTAAGAGCATGACTTTTGAACAATACTTATAATTTTTTTCATAATGTATGTTTTTCCTTCAAATCATTCTAAACCTCTGAAAAGATCTTATGAAATATTTAATTTGTGTTATGCCACTGTAACCTTAGAAATTTCAATATTGTTTTTGAAATAACATCATAGAAATTTTTCTATTTTAGCCTCAGTAGGTACTATTATTACAATATTCGGTATTTGCAAAATGTTCTTTCTAATGAAGAATTTTATATATGTTTAAAATATTTAAAACAAATTATATATTTCAAAATTGATTTGATGAAAAAGATACTATATCATTGTGTATGTGTTTTGCTTCTATTCTCTTTGGGGATGTCATAGACATCACAAAATTTAATCAGTGAAATGTTAGTAAATGTTTTTCATGTTGGTTTTTCAATAGTCTTCTCCCTGAACTCAATAAGCATTCTGATTCCTCAATCAATAATAATAAAAAAAAAACCTGTTTTTAAATTCTGACAGTCTAAAGTTCTGAGTTCAGGTTGTGATTATATACATGCTCTCACTTACTGGTAATTAAAGGGTGTTTATTTTGTTTCTCAGTAAACAACAGGAACAACAAAAATTATGAAACTGCAATAGTTTAAGTTTCTTTCATGTCAACAGAGTTAAAAGTTACAAATCAAAAGGATCCAAGTTCCATAAAAGTTTTGCAGTCTCTTATCAGTGGATTAGTGCTACTAAAAACAATTTCCAAGAAGGAAGGATAAAAATTGAGAAACTGTTAGTTTGCATGATACTTTAATTCCAAAAAGCTTTAGATTATGAAAAATTATGCTACATATTTTAAAACTTATTTCTGTCCTTTCTAATGAAATAATGAGGAATTTATATGCAGTGTTTATGATAAAGGCAGATATCAAAAAGGTGAGAAATTTTGCAATCATCTTATTTTCATTTCCTTTGTGATCCACTTAAAATTTTTTTTAAAAAATTCAATAAAGCAGTTTCAGGCTCTGGAAAACTTCCTTTTGATGCTAATAAATATATTTAGCATACATTCTCCTATGCAGTTTGTACAATTGGCTGGATTCAATTAGATACACTCTTCCATATCTTTCACTTTGTTTTGAATACATGTAGAACACTGTACATTTTTGTGTATATTGAATCAAATGCAATAGACACCAAATATGATCTACCTATAAGACTTCTTTTTTATAATCATGTTTGAAAACTGAATTTCTTTCACTGCATAAGTAATTAAGACATTTATTCAATGAAATCTAAAGCCCATCAAGTTTCTGCTTCTGATGTGACTGTTTATTTTGCTCTATAATTCATAGCTAGAGTGTAAACCTGAAGGTGATACCACAGTTTAGTAAAGATCATTTATTATAAGCAACAGTTAACATTATACTGAATGGGAAGGATCTGAAAATTTTTTCTCTGTGTTCTGAACAAGCACAAGAATACCCATTTTCAACCTTTTTTTATTCAACCTGGTGCTGGAAACTCTAGTCAGAGCAATAAAGCAAAAATAACCATACATATCATGCAAACTGCAAAGGAATCAGAGTAGTCAATATGTACATGTAGAAAATTGCAGAGGCTCCTTAAAAACTTTTTGGACAACTTAATAAGACCCTATAGTATACGAAAGTCAAAGGTGGGGTGGACACAGAGACACAGAGAGAAAATTAAAGGGGAGGGGAGGGAAGGGAAGATGGGTAAGAGAAGGGAAAAAAGAAAAGAGAGGAAAGGAGAAGAAAAGGAAAAAAACTGGGGGGAAGAGAAATCAACAAGAAGCAAGCCCTCCCTGAAAACCAGCACCATGTGTGTGCCACTGCCACCAGGGGACAGCCAGACCCCAGTCCCTTCCTGCATACAGGCTGGGAAACAAGAAGAACCAAGGCCCTCTCCCCTGTAAACAACCTGCTGATCTGGAGAAACACAGGCTGCAATGATAGCAATTGAGGTGGAATGCAATTTGATGCTTGTGGTGTATGGTGTTTCATTGACTTTGCAGGTCTAGGGCCAGTGGTCTGATCATCCATTTAGAGGGTCACGGTGCACAGTGTGACATCTATGGGGGATCTCCTTCTGAGGATAGTGGCCATTGCTAACTTCCTGTTGTCTTGTTTTGGGGTCCTGTATCATTTTCATTGTTTTGTTGGGTTGGGTTTTGTTCTGTATTGTTTTGTTTGGTTTTGTTATGTCTGATGATATGGACAACTATTCTGAGGATGGCAAGACATTATGTAGCCATTTTGGATTTTCTGTTGTCTTGTTTTGAAGTCCTTCATTACATTCATTGTTTTGTTTTTATTGGTTCTATTCTGTTTTGTTTCATCTGATTTCTACTATGTCTGAAGATATCTGCAGCTGTTTTGAAGGCAGCAAGACACATTATTGTAGCCATTGCTGATTTCATATTGTTTCAAAGTCCTGTGTCACACTGGTTTGTTATGATTGACTTCACTCTACTTTATTTTGCTAGTTTTCATTCTCTTTAAAATAAAAAAAGAAAAAAGAATTGCAATTAACTGTCTTCAAGTTTTGGTTTTTCTGCTTCTTGCAATTTCTGTTGAAACTTTATATTCACTTTTTTACTTCACTCATCATATTCTTCAGATAAGAGTTTTTAAGTGATCTTGTTTTCTTTGTTGAATTTCTCACTTTATCCATGTATTGTTGCCTGATATTTAGACACAAAGATATGTTCTCTTTCAGTACAATGAAATACTTTAAGATGGCTATTTTATTTTTTGTAGCTATCATCTTGTCAGGATCACTTATTAAAACTGTATTTAGCTTTGTGTATGACTCTGTCAGTTTGAAGCAGTCACTTTCACCTCTTCCAGTTCTTAGGTACTGATGTTAGCCGCTTGCTATTCCAGTTAAAAGTTCTGGGGATGCTTAATACTTTTTGATGGCTACTCTTCTTGTTCTCTCTCATTTCTTCCTATAGGAGGAGTTTTAGGTTTATGTGTCTTCTCAATCCTGTAGAGCTATCAAGAGCTTAGAGCAACTCATCCTTTCTTCTAACACTTCCCACATATGCTTGTGTTAGAAGCAAAACCCACTTCTCCCTTCTCCCTTCTGAGACACCTGAAATTGTTTGCCTGCTACATATCCTTCAGATCTTCTTTGTATGCTGGAATTTGTACTCTGTTTTCACGAAAACAATGCACTGGGATGCTGAGATGTCGGGCATGAACTCCACTTTTATCTTTTTCTCCTAAAAGAACAGTATCAGTATTATCTACTGTATGTTCAGTCCCACAGGTTTAAGCCTGCTGCTGAGAACTCTATTCTTTGTTAAAATACATGTGCTGTCTTTATGAGTCTATACATACCTAGGGAAACATATGGTCCCGTTGTGGAGTCCCACGATAGTCATGCTGCAGATGTAAACAGGGCACTGGAAGTGGACACCCAAATGGTTGTAGTTGTGAGTGCTTGTTCTAGAGATCTGTCTGCATGAATCTGCTTTTGGGGTCTGTAAGTGGGTTGACTATCTGATAGAATCCATAGTCAGGTATCCACTGAGATGTCCTGAAAGCTGGTTGTTGAAATTCACATTATATTTTCTATGAGTCTCAACAACTTTGCTGATCCTGGATAATCTAATGACACTAATTATTTTCTTAGTGTACTTGGTAAAGAATCATAATCATAAATGGATTTATAGCAGCACACTCTACAATAACTAAATCATGGATGCGGCATATATGCCCATGAACAGACGAATGGATTAAGAAAATGCGATACATATATACAATAGACTCAGCCAATTCAGACAAATCTGAATCATTTATAGGAAAATGGATGGATCTTGAGACCATAAATCTAAGTGAAATTCATTAGGAACAAAGGTTAAATATCACAAGGTTTCTCTAATGTAAGAGACACAAAATATATATGGCTATATACAAAATATAAATGATATAAAGAGCAAAGGAAAAGAGATATGTTAAGAAACAAAGAGATCACCTCTGTGGAAATGGGAAGGAGATATAAGGAAGGGAGGGAAGAGGAGGGAAAACAGGGAATGGGGATCAAAAATAATCAAGATGTGAGATGCACGTGTGCCAATAACTCAAACTGAATGCAACCACAATTTATTGCAGACATGAGCTAGTAAAAGTTACACAAATAAAAAAAAAAGGGAAAAAAAAGAAAAGAAGTGGGACTTTCAGACAATGCTTCCCAAGGCTAAAAGTTGTATACTTATTTTACTATCGCACTTCTTGGTAAAATTTCAGGCCAAGAAATCTCTTATCACTATTTTGTGTAGCTTGAGAGAGACTTAACATGAATAAAGTGAAATTTTTTTCTCTTCACTCTGACTGTTCTGCATCTTGTGCTCTATGGCTGTTCTGCCACCTATTAAGTGAAATCCAGGATCCTCATAATAATGTTTTTATGCATGAACGATTGTTAAAAATCATTGTCATCTATGAATGATTGTAAATGAGTTATTCTATAGAGGACAAACACTGCGACTTACTATTCCAACATGTGGCTGATATTATATTCCTAACATTATTTTGCAAAGAAATTTATTACTTTAAATGAAAGAAATAGTTGCTGTAATAGTCTGAGCACAGAGGTATTTTATCTCAGCATATTCTCAGGCCCTGTCGTGTTCTACTTTTTTTTTCTTTTTATGACATTACTAAACAATTGTCTATGGACTTTTATTTGCATATAATTTAGAATATAAAAGTAGGGATCTGAATATAAATTAACATATTGAGTTTGTAATCCTTACTTGTTTTATTTCCATGGATTACTTTCTTTAGATCATTTAAAGGCCAATGTAAAATTAGAGCAAATTAACACTCAAGGTAGACTCCTGGATACTAGTTATTCTTGTTCTATATTAACATGAGATATGATTCTGACTCAGTTTATTAGCGGGTAAGTAAATATGATAGGATCAGCTATCTACTAAAAGCGAGATCATAATTAGCTTATTAGTGTCTCCTATGAATATGAAAGTCATGTACAGTCAATCCAGATTACTGCAGAAGAATTATTCATCTCCTTTTAGATTTTTATGAGATTTTCCCTGTTAAAGTGGGTTCAAACATGCCATTCAAAATATTTTGAGGCAAAGATACCCAATTTATATGTGTATAAATATACATATAAGCAATTACAATAAAACACTGCAGTTTTAAAAGGTACTAAGTCATTAACTCTTGAAATATTTTCTGGGAAAATAGTTGTGTGCACTAATGCATGCAAAGATACTGATCAAGGATCAACTCTGTCACCTACACTGTTCTAGGTATGTAAAGATTATCAGTGAATAAAATTAACTTTCTTGATTCAATAGGGCTAGCTCATGAACTATGCTTATGTTGAGATGAAGAGATGGACAACAAAAACAAAAGATAAATGAATAACTGATTGTTGCATTAAATTCCAAAAAGATCTTTGGATATTAAGTGGCTTCTCTCATATGAGAAACTCAATGTAGAAATACTTTGAATAGCAACACAAAAGATAGAAGATGGGAAATAAAGAGAGAGACTTTATGGAGCTGTGCAGGGAAAATAGAAATGGGAAAGGTAGGAGGGTTTGGAGGTGATTAGAGAATGAAACAGGGTCAACTGTCAGTATTTATATGTACCAACTTTCCATGATAAATGTATTTATTATGTTAACAAGCATATAATAATAAGATTTTTCTTTGTACTGGGGATCGAACTCACAACCTTATGCTTGCCAGTCAGGTGCTGTGCTGCCAAGCTATGTCCCCAGCAATAATAAGATTGCTATTAAAATGATACACTAATAAGGACTTAAAGTCTGAACAAACAGTATTTCAGTGAATGAGTGGGAGCTTACTAACTAGGAGATAAAGTAATATCTCACTTGATGTGTTTTGGAATTGAGTTTTTATTTCAGAAAGATGAAAATTCATTGGAGCATTTTCAGCATGAGTAAAATAACATATCTTCTATTTCATCAAGATAAATTTAGCTCCCTTGTTAAAATACATTATAAGAAATGAAAGGGGTCCAATTGAGAAATAGAAAAATTATTTTAGCAATTTAGACCAGAGATGATGGTATCGAGATTGCTGGGGGCAATAGGGCAGACAAGTCTAATTTTACTTCTGTTATAATTTTTAGGCATGTTAGCACTTTCTTATTATTTACTCAAACAGTAAAATACACTTGTTTTTCTACTATAGGTTTGTGATTGGCTTTATTATTCCTTGTATAAGCTTTCTATTTCCAATAACAAGCATTAAAATCCTAAAACAATACAAGTTTATTATCTGTTTGTGTGGCTTACGATGACCCAGTGTTAGCTAGCTGGATCTCTTGTTCAAATTCTCACCAAGCTGAAATTAAGGTATTGGCTACTGTGGATTCATCCTAAGGAATCTGGCAGGAAGGAACCGCCTTTTACCTGCCACAAGGTGCAAGGTTTAAATTTCTTACAGTGGCATTGCTGAAACCTTAAGTGTGTCTGTTTGTTATTCTATCATTTGCTGACTGTCATCCTTGAATTCTACTCACCTTCCTAGAGCTACACTCAAGTACTTACCAGGAGGTCATTTTCAGACGCTGTTCATTTCATGTGTATTTGTTTATTCAAGACAGATGAAGATTTTCTCTTTCTTCAAATTTCTTCTTTCCAAGGGTTCTGAATTACTTACAGTGGTTCACTTGATTAGGACAAGCCTAGCCAGATTAATCATTTTTTATTAATTCAAAAGCTAATTGATTTTAATTACATATGCAAGACTTTTATCCTTATATAACCTATGACAGGAGTATGTTATGTCATATTTTCAATCTGAACCTTTCACAATGTAACTTGTAACCAAATGGTGTTGATAGTTGGGCACTCCCCAAAACAAAGTATGACCAGTGGTGAAAAGTAAAATGCAATTCTATGTTTTGTGGTTTTTATCTACTAACTTTAGGACATTTGGTCTTCCCAAAATTACTTTCATAAATTTATGGTTCTCCCTCATAGGTAGATGGATAGGTAGATAGATAGATACATGGCACCAAAATGCATACACACTTCAGGAAAATAAAAATACTACGATTTTTCAACAGATGGCATTACCCTTGTGTGGGGGATCCTAGAGGAAGTTGTATATTGCAGAAAATTCACTTAGAGAAGAAATTGGCCCCTAGAGAAGGAATTGAAAATGGTGTGTAGCCAACTTAGTGATAAAGGTTACCCAATCAGGAGTTCGCTGTACTAATAAATGTCCGGAAATTAACTGTCAAGATTTTGAGCACCTCTTGAAATTGTAGAGGCTAAAGGTAACTTTTATTAATCTCATTATATCTTAATAAGTTTGTTATTACTATGTACAATTTTTTTCCTGAAGTATGTATACATTTTTAGTGGACTGTACATGTATTGTATATGTGTATATTATTTTTGATCACTGTACACAAACACCAATGATTCAGTGAGTAGAGATGTAGAATACCAATTCATCTCTGAGTCTCTCTCAACTATTTTGCAAGGCCCAAAATAATAAGATGCACCAGTACAGTTATATAACAGAAGACTACAGGTATTAATCCTAAATACAGAGGCAATATTGATATATTACTATTATGAGTCCTAATTACTTAAGAGTATAGTAATATTTGAGTAAGTAACTACATAATTTATCTCAATAATCATCACCATCACTAAAATCAGTATAGAAAAAGTTTAACAGATGATAACGCTATGTATTTTAATAGTGTTTTTGCAAATCTACCTAGCATAACATTTTATAATCTCACTTGCCTTTCTCACTTTAGAAAATTTCTCCTTATTCTCAATACTGGCTTTACTTTGTTTTGTTTTCTAAAGTAGCAGATACATGGAAAAATAATTCCTGGCCAATTATCTGAGGGAAAAACGTGGATTTCTCAATGATACTTGCACAGTTCAGAATTGCCATATACATAATCGTATGTTTCATGTATATTGCTGTACAGAGTGCACTTCTCTGAGTACTGTTATAGATGCCCAGTAAGCCCAATAAAATTTAATGCCATTTAGTGATTACTAAGCAATTAAAAATACTTTTATTAACCCATTTTAAAGACATGGAAAGGCACATGAAGGTTCTGTTATGTGTTCTGCCATGGTTCATTTCTTTTAGGACTAGGGACATGATCTTGGACATTGTACCCTGACATTTCCTCCTCATTTAGATTTTTTTTTTTTGTACCGGGAATCAAATTCAGGATCTTGTGCTTGCCAGGAGGGCGCTGTGCTGCTGAGCTATATCCCCAGCCCATCCTTCCTCATTTAAAAAATGAATGACTAATGAAGAGCGCTGGGGAAGCAAGTCACTGACTCAAGTCTCCTTAGTGTGAACACCAAAATAAAAGTTTAGCCTGTGGTACAGAAAGCCCATAGAAAATGAGATGTGGCCAAAAGTAAAATCCTCCTCTTGTCACCTGTTTGATAGGAGGGTCTTTGTACATTCCGGAAATGTTTCTCATGTTTCAATACGTGTTTTTGTCTCTTCTGAGAAAGTTCAGTGGTAGAGACCAGTTCATGATATAATTGCTTCTCCATATTCATTGTTCGCTAGCTATTTAACCAAAATATCTCCTGCAGCATTGCATATTTTTTTCAAAATATGTACTGATGAGTTGTTTTGCAAGGGGATGTGTTAAGCTCTCAAATTCTACAAATATGTTGTTCCACTCAGAATATTTTGTTATTGTTTTCAAATCTTTATTTATAATCTGCATTAATATGAAGAAACAGTTCTATTTCCTTTGGCTTCTATATGCCAACATCATAGTTTTCATAGAGCACTAATTTTATAATTGCTTAATCAACAATTACAATTTAAAGAAACACACTGTTGCCCACAGGATGTTTATTCTAATCTATACTCATTATCTAAACACCCTCAGTGCAAACCAATTTTTAGTCAGATATGAAAGTAAAGAGACTCAATGGAAAGTTAGAAAATGCTTATGGAATTTTCTTCCTGGTGTCTTTCAGTGCAATTTAAATGTATAAATGTAATGGGTAATCATTCCAGACAGCTTAACTATTATGTTGTAAAGTAATAGAGTTAGAATTATACTGTTATTCATTGTTGCTTGGTGGTGAAAGTAATGAGAATATTATAATCCAATTTCAAAAATGTGAATACTATATTTAGAAATTTTGATTACCCCTGATTTGCTGTTTTCTTAGGATGCCATACTGTTTGATATGGATGGATGCCCATTATTTTTTTTCTGCTCATACATCATCAACTAGAAATGTATTCTTGAGTTATAATTCTAGTTTTTAAATGGAAAAACAAGAAATACTCTACTTTATATCAACTTAATACTCTATTTTATATCAACTTATAACAACTAAAGATTGCTAAAATGATTAATTATTTAAGATGATGTAATTTGAAACACATATAGAGTATCACAAAGTCTGTATCACTTATTTTAAAAATATATTTACTAATATAATCTTGCCATACTTTGTATCATTCACAGTAAATATTTGGACATCAGTGCCTCTTTGACAGATTAAAGGTGGGTATCATTTACATAGCACCTTCCAGTTTAAAGGTAAGAGTTTAAGGCACGAAGACAGATGAACACAAAAATATTCCACGATAAATCTTCTCAAAGGTTTTTCACACTTATTATGTGAATTTATGTTTAAAATGTATCTTTGAAGCTGAAAAGAAAATTATCTCCATTTTTGGATTAAAAAAGGACAAAATTCATGGGTCAGATGTTTACTCAGCATAACGTAAATGTTTAATCTTGATTAAAGTTTGCTTCTTCAGATTTTATATCAGGTTTTGACTATGTAATTTCAAAACATATTGCTATTTACATATGATAGTATAATCAATAAACCACAATGCATTCAAAATGTATTTCCAGAATATTTGAGAAGTATACATTAAGATTAATTTTTACTAAAAGGTAAAATATTTATCTTCATGGAATTAAAATTTCTCTGAGGGGCACATTTGGCAAATTAATGTATTTTCAACAAAATATAAATTTGTAAGGTCTAAGGAAAAAATAGGACATCTCCTAATAGGATTTTCTACTTCACATCTTACAAAGAAACTCCTTTAGCTTTTATCACCATCTAGCTCTTATTCTGCCTTTGCTCAATTTTACAGAAAATCTGCCCAACATATTAGCTATTAACACAAAATACTTGTTTTTCAATCTTAATGGTTCTTTTCCCTGAAAGAAGCCATGCTAGTGCAATTTCTATATTTTTCTATGTCTGTATTCCACTTCAGGAGAGGTGTTCTGATTTCCATCATTTGGGGAGTACATTGGGCATACCTGCCCTTTCTTCTACTTCTGGGTAAGTGCTCTTCAGGAAGTGCATTTTCCAGCAATCCTGCAGAGGAAGGGTCTTCTAGAACAACCTAGGTCTAATCAGGTAAGCCTGTGCATGATTGTGACATTCAGCAGCAAATCTCATCTGGCCATTAATTATAAAGTTACATACATGTTGCATTTTAACTTCTAGAATTGCTAAAGAAACTAGTTTGTACTTATGTCATGCATCCGATATATTACTATAATTTTCAGTTTGTTCAAAATTCAAGAGAGAAACAAAATGCTAAGAGAGCTCAAGATTTATTCAGCTTTCTTTGTTTTCTTTCATTCTTCCTTTTTCTCTCAATCTTACCTATTAGGGATTAGCCCCTTAATGTTGCTCTTGTCAAAGTCAGTAGGGCATTCCACAATTCAAAATCATTCCTATATACTAATACTTAACCTTGCTCATTTTCTCAGTTAAACTGTAAAGAATTGCTCAGATTTTACTTAGTACGATATAAAATCTATTTGATTTCTTAGGTACCACACTTAACCTGGATTCTCTTCTAAATGACTTGGCCTCATTTCTCAATTTTTATTGCTGGTTACGCTTCTTAGCCACAGTGATGAACTGGGGCATTATACTCACTCTTTGCCCTCTTCTCTATATTCATCTGCTGTCCACTTGCAAAACTCTAACTACTCACTGTATTTAAAGGATTCTTTGTTGGAACAGAATTGACAGATAACTGATCCCTAATTATGTAAGAGAATCTTGCATTTATTAGGTTGCATTTATTAGATTAAATCTTGATTTATTAGATAGACTTAAAAGGTGAGAAATTAGGGAGTCCACGATGTTCATCTGCAGGATGGAGAGCCAGTAAATTCAGCAACTGCTCAGCCCAATGAACTGGAAGTGGCAGAAAAGCAAGGAATCAAGGATGCAGCTTTAGTTCAAGATTGAAGTTCTGGAAGCTCCCCCAGAATTACAACTGAGAATCCATATTGGAAAGGTTAAGATGCTGGAATCTAATGTCTAAGGTGATGGCAATAGAAGAGGATACACTTACCAAAAAGAATGGACGTTTTCAAACATAGGCCAACTCTTTACTTCTTCTTCATTCCTTATTAGTTGCGAGCTTAATAAGTGGTTCCACACAGATAAGGACATAGATTTCCCTTCAGTTTACTGGCCCACATACCAGTAATGCCTAGACACTCATACAGACAAACTCAGAAGTGTGCTTTCTTGACTTTTCTTAATCATATCAAATGGACAGTCAACATTAGCTGTTACCATCATTTTATGATAATTATCCCCAAATCACAATTTTAAACAATGACTGTCCCCTGAACTGTAAAGTTCAACGTAAGTGTCTATAAGGCACTTTCATTTTTATCTCTACTAATGTCTCAAAAATAATATGTTTGTATTGATCAGCTCTCCCATTGCTGGACAAAATTCACTGTAATTGAAACTAAAAGAAGAGACATTTATTTCAGTCCTTGAAGTGCTGGCTCCAAAGCAGAACATACAAGGTGGATCAAAGTTTCTCAGTTCATGACATCCAGAAAATATAGCACAGGAGAAGAGAATTGGGGTTGAAGAGGGCAGAGACCAGATATTAATGAAGGACAACTTTCCACAGTGCGGCTAGGGATACTCGGAAGTGTACTTCACTAGTTTCATAGATGGTTATGAATCCAAACAACTTCACAACTCAGTTTAATGACTGTATTCTGTCCCTCACATATTTGATACTCAAACATACCTCCTTTAACTATACTAAATCACCAAATAAACAGAAGTTAATAATTCCACTTTACATGATATAACTGGTAGATAACTGAAAATGCACTAATGCTTTTGCCAAATTTTCAGACTTTCAACCATTGTTCATAAGGTAAATTCAAAAGTTTCCCTGAGACTCAAGGAAAACTTAGCTATAAACACTTGAAAATTCGAAAAGCAAGATATTTCCAATACACTACACCACAGTATAAACATTCCCATTTGAAAAAGGAGGACTAGGAGTATGAAAAGGATAAAATTTAAACAAGACCAAAAGTCAGGAGAACAAGACAAAGCCCTATAGAGCCATGCATGGTACTTAGGGCAGTGGTAAGGTGAGAGTTCCAGAGGACTTTGTTAGGTGGCCCTGCATGACAGCCTGACTCATTGCATAGCCTCTCTCTTTGGTTAGTTCAACTCACAGCCTATAGCCTTTACTGGTAGATGCTACAAATACCAGATATTGCCAACATTCTCGGGTTTTTATTGCACCTTTGTATCAACCCCAATATCTTCCTACCACCTGGCCTCCCAGCTATTTCTCTGAAATCTGAATGAAGTCTCCATGACCTCATGTCTCTTGCGTGCTGCATGCCTGAAACTTCAGCATCATGAAAATAAGGCCAAATTCTTTTACCAGCAGAGAAGTATTCAGGGCTTCTTGCCCATGTCTGTAGCACCTTTTGAATAACTGGATAGCTGAACACAGTTAAATAAGTGCTAGGGAAGCAATATCCTAAGTAGACCTTCTCTGAGCCCAGAAAATCTCTTCTCAAATGCAAGGGTGACACTTTTGAACTCTTGATCCAAGAATGAGTAGTTTTGATGATTCCTGTTATTTGCTCAGGGGATCATTGATCTTCCCCAAAGTACTCTCGTTGTTGTAGTTGTTATTTGTAGTGATGTTAATCTCTTCAGTAAGCACACCTCCTTTAGCCCCAAACTTGCATGTACCTCCTTTCACAATAAAGTTAATGTTTTTTAAATCTTGTTTTGCTTTTCTTTTGCTCTAGGTTATTTAATATAAATCTAAATTCAGCAAGCAGTATCATGTCACAGCCTTAGTGGTGGGTTGCCTTGAAATGTTTTCTTCCATATTAAATGTTCTTCTCTTAAACTCAGCTTTCCACAAAGTCTAAGGCCATGAGCAACAACTACAACAAACCAGCTGTGACAATTCTTTTTTTGTAGGGTATAACATCCATGGTGGCATATAGCCCAATTTCTAGTAGGTCTTCAATCCCACCTGGATCCTCCTGTGTCTAGACTTTACAATCCACATTTTTATTAGAATTTTGGTCTTCAGAACTCTGATCACAATCCATCCAGCATTCCTTACAACAATATAGGGTTTCTCTAGCCTACATCTTCAAACATTTCCTTATTCTACAGCAGTTCTTTAGATTCTAGCCTACATCTTCAAACATTTCCTTATTCTCTAGCCTACATCTTCAAACATTTCCTTATTCTACAGCAGTTCTTTAGATTTATAATTCAAATTATACTATTGACTGACTTACAGCTACTACTTGCTTCAGAATGTCATCCAAGACCATGGTATGTCCTGTTAAGCCTTAGCAATATTGTCAAAGGCTTACCATCTTGAGATAGGAGATTTGGGCATTGCAAAAGCTAGGTGGAGAAGCAGACATGACCTATTGACTATAAGATCCTTGATATTGTTCTCAAAGCACTGAACATGGACTATTCATGAGAACTCAAGCAGATTTCCAATAGGATGGCGTAGTCCTGACATCAGCCTGAGGCTTAGGATCTCAGCACCGCCTCTCAGGACCCGTATGTGGAAGCTCTCATGTATTTCTCTGAGATGCTGATAGTATAAAAGAAAGGCAGTCATGAGAATCCGTTGCTGTCACAGCTTTCCATGATAGTCCTACTGTGTTTCCCAGATGCAGCGTGGACTTTTATCTTTGCTCTTGCCCTATTTTTCTGTTTACTTGGCCCAAGCTTGCTCTGCAGAACCAATTTGTCTCCATCTCTTCACTTTTACTGTCTCAAATAAACTTTGCCACTCTTTTTTGCTCATTTCAGTCAATTCTTTGTTCAAGATGAGAAGAGCCTGGAATCCAACACCAGAAGGAGAGAAAAGTAACCATGAAAGTGATAACGCTCAATTGGCAAGTCTTACTTTTTTAAAGCTAAGCTACCTGCTGACACCCTGATTATTCTTTTGTGATTTTTCCATTTTTTCTGTAATTTAGAGGTTTACTTGTCTTACTGTTTTTGCCTGAATAAGCCCAAAAATGTTCTTTCCTCAGATCCAGTGCAGAGAATGATATTTTTCTTCAATTCTTCTTCTTTCACTTCATTAAAGTTCCACCCAAACATGATCTGCACAGAAAGTTCGACTCTTAACTTATCTATAAGCTGCCATGTTACACTCTTCTTTATGTATATGTATTTATTTTACTAGTACATGTCTGCAGTACACAATGACTGTTTCTTGTAGGAGATGGCACAGGTACATAGCTAAACTTAATTATTTTCTAATCCCCTTTTCTTCACCACTAATCCTCCCTCCACCTCTTGATCCCTTTTGCATCTGAGAAACATCTATTTCCCTACTTCTTATTATCTATCTTTTATTTTACTTTATTTAAAAAACAGTGATGAGATTCCTAGAAATAATGGCTATCATCCAAAAATAAAGTAGTAACAAATCCTAAAATGACTGTGGGGATAAAGGAACCCTTGTACATTGGTGGTGGGAAGGTAAATTATTACAACCCTTTGGAAAAAAATAAGGAGAGTTCTCAAATAATTGAAAATAGAAACTCCATTCAGCTCAGCTATTTCCATTCTAGATGTCTTTTCATAGTTAAAAGCATCATGTTACAGTAAAACTTACATACGCATGTTTATAATATCATCACTCATCATGCCTAGATTTTGAAAGTGGCTCACAGGTCCACAAACAGATAGATGGAGAAAGAAAATGTGATTTTTATACACAATGGGTCACTATTGTGCCATAAAGAAAGGTAAATTTGAGTAATCTGTAAGAAAATGGGTGCAACTTAGGACCATAATGTTAAGTGAAATAAATCAAACACACAAACTTAAGTATGACATGATTTCTCTTGTAGGAGAAATCAAAAGAATAATAAAATTAAAAAGCAAAATAAATTTCTTCACTTGATAAGTTATTTTTCTTAATTTTGAAAGTTATCACATTGAGTCTGAATTAGAAAGATGTGTGTGTGTGTGTGTGTGTGCGTGTGTGTTAAATAATTTTTGGTAAAATTTCCTCATTCATCAGATATTCACGAGGCCCCTAATATATGATGTGTGTGTTCATGTGTGTATTTGCCTGTGTGTTAGTTTTCATCCAGCTTCATAATATTGCTCAAAAGTTAAATAATCCATATTAAAGATACTTTGTTCTGTCAAGAAAAGTAAAAAAAAAAAAAAAGCCAAAACATGATAGACAAAACTAAGTACAGAAGTGAAATGCTTGGGTAATGTGCTAGATGTGAATAAGTCGAATCTATGTGCATTGAACATTAATAGGAAGAAAAGAACCAACACTAAAAAATATATAGGACACACTTTCTTGGGAAACATAAAACACAAATAACATACTAAAAACACATAAATCACCTAAGACATTATTATTTATGTCCTAAGATATCAATATATGTCTACCTTAATATTTATGTCCACTATTTCTGATCTGCATTCTGTTATTTTAATTTTACCCTACTTTCTACGCTGCAGTACACATAGGTGATCAGCAGTAATTTCGTTCCAATATTAGAGTCGGATAGAAGGTGTGCATTGCCTCCTCCATATACTTTCTGTTTTGAGAGGCAGCTGATATGTCAGAGAGAAACAGGGACTGTAACACGATGCTGACAGAATGATCCAGACAGCCAACTCCTTCCACCGTACGTGCATCTTAGTTTATGTATCCTTTCTCTGAACCTCTACATTTCATCATAACTTTTAAGTAAGCTATGTGATTCATGGATCTTAATTTGCTCAGGGATCTTGCCTGTTCGGTGACCCCTGGGGTGACTCCTAGCATTTGTCTTCATAATGTAATACACTTTATGAACTGTGACTTTCATGGTGCTGCAAAAGAACAAGAACATAAGAACATTAATCTTAATGGAGTAATATTTATTATTTAAATCACCTAAAATAGGTTCAATGAAGTATTTTTCATGTAAGTAAGAAATGTCATCGTTCTGACAGTCATGTATTTTCTTTCCAAATAAATGCCTTTTATAGTGCAGAATATTGTCATTTTGTAGATGAGCTAAAGTCCCAGGAATACGAATAAATCTAACAGATTGAGTGTGTTAGGACATTATATGAGAGAAAGGCAAACCCAAAGACCCTGAGGAACTGACTATACTCTTTGAAGTTATCAAATAGGAATTGATTTTAAAAATATCCAGTTATTCCTTTTCTAAGTATCTTTCCAAAATGGTAAAGACACAATATCATGGTAACATGTGCATACCAATGTTTATACATAATATCTAAGTCTTGGAAGCAGATTGTATATCCATCAATAGCTACGTGGATAAAGAAAATACGGTAGTTATACACAGTGAAATACTATTCTGCCATAAAGAAGGATGAATATGAGTCATTTGTATGAAAGTAGGTGCACTTTGGACCGTAGTATTAAGTGAAATCAAAAACAAGAAGTTTAAGTATCATATGGTTTTTCATAAATGACAAACCCAAAATATATGGAAAGAGCAAAGTAAAACATAGGTAATAGGAAATGAAAAGATAGATTTTTTTTTTCCAAATGCGAAGGACATTGAGAAATAGAAGGAACGTGGAAACCAGGGAGGGGTTAAGGATAAAAGAACAACTAAACTGTATTATGTCCATATACCAACCACCCACAGGGGTTATCGTTATGTACTGCAAATGTAAACAAAACTTTTTAAAAATACAGACTAGTAAGATTTTGTTCTATATCTTTGCAAAAAGAATTTGGAATTACAAAAAAATGAGTGTAGGTATTTATGACAGGTGGATACAAGCATGTTACACTCCTAACCAGCATGATAGTTGCAACACGAACTTTCAGCTATCCAAAACTATATATCATCATTTAGCTAAATAGGGTTCAGAGGGAGATTGTGAAGGTCAATATCAATATTTACAAAAGAGGAAAGCTCTGAGTATATGACAAAACGGAAGAAAACCCTAGATTATGATTCATAAGAGAGAATTTAAACATTTTAAAGCAAATGAAAGTATTCTGGGATGAAGCATCAGAATTATAAAAACTAAGAAAAGAATGAGAATAAGAAAAAATTATGGTTGCATATGCTATGTGGCAAATTAAATAGCAGCTGTGACAGCTCTAAAATAGTCAGAATAAATTAGGGTTTAAAGCACGGTAGTAAATTACCTGTGTCCTTCCTTCTTTGCATAAGTAAAAAAGAATTAAATTCAAACTTTTACTTGTGTGTAATTAATTCATTCTCTTTTTTAATTTTTAAGAATGAGACTCTATTTTTAGTATTTCCAGTCATGTGTATAGATATACAAACTCGAACAACAGTTTTTTTATTTAAGAGAGAAAAAAAACATATAAGAAAGACAAAAAGCAAAAGAGACAAACAAATGACTAGAGTAAATGCACAACAGTAACATTACAGGTTTACAAAACAGGATGATAGAAACTTGACAGTGGTTGCAATATTGCTTACCGTTACTTTCAAGATGGTTGTTTACATTAACAGATACAGACATGTAAAATTGATTTAATCATATGAGCATTAATTGTTCTTTATCAATAAAGAATACTTTCAGCAGTGTGTTTGTTCTAGTTACCTTACATATACATATATACAGATCTACATCCTTTTCTTTTCCCTTCCCTCCTTCCCCCTTTTCCCTTCCCAAATACTTTCGCTCTTTGAGCTGTTCTCTAATCTTACCTAGCATCCATTATAGATTTTGAATCATACATACTTTTTCCATTTCTTACACTAGGGAGACAATATGCTATTTACACATGTGGGTTTGATTTATCTCACTTATGAGTACGGTCTCAAGTCATGACCATTTACTTATAAAAGTCTCAATGCAATCTTTCTTAATGGCTGAGTAGTACAGTCTTTTTCAGTAAACACTTTTTGAGGTTTTGTTCCACAGTTTTATGTAACTAACACAGTCAGTTGTAACTAACACAGTTTTATGTAAAAGGTAATGTCAAAGAAAATTTTCATTCCAAAGATCATGACAAAAGTGTTTCTTGTCAAAGATGAATATAGGCACTGAAGGGAATAAAATGATTAACAAATACCTGGGCAAATGATGCTATCTACTATAAACATATTTATTAGAAATCAAATAATAATGCATATTTAATGGTTTTGTTATATTTGCTTTAATTTTGGTGAAGAATATATTATGTTTCATAGTGTTTTATTATAAATGACGTTAAAATTATATAGATCCATGGTTCCCATCAAATTTTCCCTTGCTGTCAGCAGTTTGTTGAACATGTAAATTTGTTTTCTCCTGCTGACTCCACTGGTTTGAAAGCATTCTCTCAAAAACTGAGATGGTGCAAATCTGATCATGTTGTCAGGATCCACAGAAAGGGCCAAAGGCTGGAAGGACTCCATCGGTAGTAAGAGCAGAGCTATCACTAAAGCTTCATCCAGGGCAGCATGTGGATAGCTTGCTCTTCTGATCCTCTGTCAGGGCCCTGTGTGTCAAGAAAGTCTTCACTATACGTCAGAGACAATGGCTTGAGAAATACATTTCTGTTCATTAAAAATTGAACAGCTTTAGGTAATCTGTTAAAGCAGCACCTAAAAAAACCAAGAAACAGTCATAGCAAAATTACCACAAACAACTCAAAACACAAATTACCTTCTTACACTGCTATAATCAGAAGTTCTATAGAGGTCTACCAAATTAAAATTAAAATATAATCATCTGGAATCTCTACTAAGAAGAGAGGACAAGTCTTTCCTGATTTAGATTGTTGGCATAATTCAGTTTCTTGTGGTTGTATGGCTGGTGCCCTTGCTACTTTCCTGACTCTCAGCTAGAATAGTCTGACAAAATGATTAAACTTTGGGGTGTCACACTCATGTAGGCTCTTTTCATGTTTATTTATATGGTTATACATTTCTGAAAAAATATTTTCATAACTTGTTTTCTGATACTAAAAGTAGGCTTGAGCTTATCCTTTTTTATGGTTGAGTAGTACTCCATTGTATAAAAAACATAACTTTTTTATTCATTCATCAGTTGATGAGTATTTCCAAGATTTAGCTATTGCAAACTGTGCCACTATAAACATGAGTGTGTATATATCACTGTGGTATAACACTTTTAATGCTTTGGGTAAAACACCAACAAAGAGAATAACTGGGTCAAATGGGACCTCTAGTGCTAGGATTCTGAGGAATCTCCACACTAATTTCCACATGGGTTACACCAGTCTACATTTCCACAAAGAGTGGAGAAGTGTTCTTTTTCCACACCACCCTGCAGCATTTGTTATTAGTTGATTTCTTGATAATAGCCATTTTTTCTGGAATAAGATGAAATCTCAGCATTGTTTTAATTTGCATCTCTCAAATATACATGAATATTGAACATTTTTTCATATATTTATTTGGTGTTTGTACTTCTAAGAAGAAGTACAATTTTCGAATTGGAACTTTAAACTTGGGGAGGTCTTTTTTAAAAATTCTTTATAAACTTGAGCCATTTTCAGGTAAATGGATACATCTGAAGACTATACTGTAAAGTGAAACAAATTGGACACACGTGTAAATAGCATGTCTCCCTGGTGTGAGAAACTGAAAATGTAAGCAAGGACCAAGACGTATAGAAGATACTGGGAAATAGGAAGAAAATTGTTCAAAAGGGAAGGGGAATTGGGGAGCGGTGAAGGAAAAAAGAAAGAAGGGAAAAGGGAAAAATGAGAAAAGAAGGATAAAATGGGTGCTAAGATTTATAAATTAGGAGGAGAAGAAGGATTGAGGAGAGGAGAGGGAATTGGGGAAAAGAAAGAGAAATCAAGATATACCATGTACAGGTACAAATTCCCTATGCTGAATGTGCTCATTTCATATATATATATATATATATATATATATATATATATATATATATATTATATATTCTGTAATATATATTATATATAACATACATATTCTATAATATGTACATTATATACATAGTGCCAATGAACTACGTAGTGCCAATAAAAATACTGATTTTGTGATAGTAATATTATACACATCATTTTAAAAGAATGCCCTAGCAGATTGCAGTGGTGGACCTCTGTAATCCCAGCACTTGAGAGGCTGAGGCTGAAGGAATTCTGTTGTGTTTGAGTTCAGCATGGAACAAATAGTGAGTTCAAGGCCTGGGTGAACTACACAGGAAAACTGTGTCTCAAAACAGAACAAACAAATCAAAACATGTCTTAAAGTTGAAGTAAAAATTAGCTAACTTTGAAAATAAGGCAAATAATTTCAAAGTTTTCCTTATTGAAATTCACCCTGATACAACTAATTTGAATTACAGTTTTCATGTCTTTTGTCACTATTGATAGTATAATAAAAATTTATCATTGTGGTGAGTTTTACCAATAATTATATATTATGACTGAATATAGTTCAGACTCTCTGAAAGGAATTTGTATCCTGGGAAACAAATGTCTTATAAATTAAAACAATTGTTTGTTAAAAACTCTTGTATTGCTGGGCGTGGTGGTGCATACCTTTAATCCCAGCACTAGGAAGGCTGAGGCAGGAGGATCTTGTGAGTTCAGGACCAGACAGGGCTACAAAGTGAGTTCAAGGCCAGTCTGAACTGCACAGTGAGACCCTGTTGCAAAAAGTAGGGCCGAGGATTTAGCTCAGTGGCTTAAGCGCCTGCCTGGCAGGCGCAAAGTTGCGAATTCCATCCCTGATACCAAAAACAAAACAAAACAAAACCCAAAAACCTGTTGTATCGGACTGGTGCTCATTGAAGTAGAATGTTTCTGTATTAAACGTGAATTTCTTGTGTGTTCTTTGGTAGGTATGCACCCCCACACCTATCACAGTGGATAGGCCAGTGAGCTAGTCTTACTTTCCATGCTTTAGAGGTGACCTTCTGGGACACAGGAGGAGAGTAAGGAGGCAGTGCTTCATCCCCAAATGCACACAAATGTATGTTGAGGAAACAAAGCTGTTCTCTGCACCCTGACACTGTCCATGTTCCAAGATTTGTGCTTGGATCATCAGCTACGGTATCCACAGTGGCTGCATGTTCTGTCACTTCCTTGAGAGAACACAGAGAACTAAGATTTAAAATGAAGAGATTCTGGATAATTTAAGAATCTTTCTTCATGTGGGTGGAAGTTGGAAGAGTAAGTAGCCCAGCCCAATTCTAAGATGATGTATGAGGCCTCCATATTACCTAGCAAAAGCAGATCCTAGGAGATAGAGCAACTGGCCAGGAGTTTATTCATTTTCAAAAACAGTGTAAGCAGCTCAAACACCTTTTTGTTACAGTAGTGAAAAATGTGGAAACATCTGTAAGATTTCAGAATAACAAGTGAAACTTTAGTGAGGACTTTGTTCTCTACATTAGGCAGAGTGATACAAATCTATGCACTGTATGTCAGACAGAACACACACATGCAAATTTTGCATTGGTTTTACTGTTGTAAAAGAAATGCCTTTCACCTAAGACAAATCATCAAGCTGAGTTTATCTATGATACATGTAATTTTGTTCTATTCTCCTACAACAGAAACATATGAAATATCCTAAAGCTATCCACATGCCACTGAAACTCATGATTGACTTTATAGCCAAGTGTTCTCTTCCTATCACATCATAAAAATTAACTCAGATTCTGCCAAAATGTTCTATATTACATTTTTTGTCTTGTAGCTCATCAGCCCAATAATTTAATCACAGTTTTATGAAATCAAGAGTTACTTCTATTTCCAGAGTCTGAAGAGGAGCAAGCTTATCACTTAAGAAAAACTAAGATAGCTAAACTGCAAATTCATATCTATATCAAAATGTATTCAGTATTTATTTGCTTAAGATTTTGATTGTGGGGAAATACTAAGCAAGATTCATGGAAAAAATAAATGAATTTTATATCTATTACACATAAACAATAAAACGTGTTTTACATTAATAAAAACTGTCATAATATGCCATAGTAGCTGAAATGTGCGATGTTCAATATTTCCACAGGCAGCGTTATTCTGATAAAACAAATTATTCAGTGTCCCCCATCATAACCTTGCAAAATATAATAATTAAAATTTTCTCTTCCAAAACATTTTTGCATGTGACAATTCTGATTTCATGCAGCATTTTAAGAAATGTTCTCCAATTGCTACAAATATATCAGACACCTATAAAAGTTCACTGCACAAATGACAATTCCATTTTCAATTTTCCTTGGTAAATAGATATTGAATATTTCAAGGAAGAGGTTGTTTCAAAAGTCGAGAAAATAATAATGCGACTCTTGTTATAGTTCCCATTACTCTTGTGGACAACCAAAGTGTCATTTTGAAAGTTACACTGATGTAGCAGACTGTAAGTATATTGCCAGTAGGTTATTCAGAGACAGGCTCACAAACAATTAAAATGCAGGTGTTACGGATTAAAAACTGGTGGTCAGCTTAGCACCAGCTGAATGACATAAGCATGGTGAGTAAAAATGGCCCACCTGAGGAAAGTTGCCAGCATAAGTAGAGACGTGGAAAAGAGAGAGGCATTGTGGGTTCTTTCAAGAGTTGCTGTTTCAAGCTGTTGCTTCTCCTGGAGGTGCTTGTTGTGCTGGCTTCCCCAATATGGATTCAGCCATTATCATTGGAGGAGCTCAGGACCTCATCGATGAGAGTGGCTGGGGTTCACATTGCGGGAGCCTTGCTTCTCACAGTGTGTATTGCTTCCTGGCTCCGGAGGGGAAGATGTGCGCTGGAGAAACTTGTCACACTGGGCTTCCTGACCTGTACTCCTCTGTTATCATTGGAGGAGCGTGGGACCTCGTTGCTGCTGAGGATGTCTGTGGTGCTCTTCAGGGCAGCCCCACTGCTTATTTTGAGCGTGACTTCTTGGCTCCCATGTAGAACCCTCAAACGACTGCACAGCTCCTTCACCCCACAGGAATAGACTTTATAGTTCCACCGCTGACCTTTGGCCTTCCCGGCACAGAACCGTAAAATAAACTAGCGTGAGTCCTTATTGTGAGCTCTTAGATTTCAAGTTGGATATGTGGGAGGCATTGACATGTGTTTGAGGTCTTTAGCTGGACTCATGCAGGACATTGCTGTGGGATCCAGGCCATTGCCTGAATATCCTGGGTCTTGGTGTTGTGGACAGATTTTCCTGCACTTTCTTGTGTTTAACTCTGGGTGACTATTATAAAACAATATCACAAATTCTGTGTCCTTTACACAGTTGTTCTCCCTGTAACCCCTAACTACAACAGCAGGGATCACATGGATATTGGCATTGTTCTCAAAATCAGTGACCAGCAAAAAAATAGGATAGGTCAGGACCTGTGGTAGGGTGGAACTAATGTAAGAGGAAAAACATAATTTAACCTTGTATTAACCATTCTCTCTTCTCTCTCTCTTTCCAACCGCCGTCCTTTCCATCTTTCCTCTTTCAGAATTTATTCTGATTATGTGAGTACAGGACTACCTTCTATATTCTATGTTTATGTAGAATATTTTGGGAATTGATTTCAACGTTTCATTCAGAGCAGAAGTGACCATGAATCTGTCACATTTAAGAGCATTTTTACTTATGTTGCACAATATCATCGTGATATTAGCTATTGAACTGGCTGAATATGGCTGCTGTAAGTAGTTTATTTCTGTATTAAGTCTAGAGCACATGAGATATCAGATTATGCTAAATTCACTTTTTCTTTTCTGTTATAATTTGATGGGTGACAGTATGGAATTGAATGTTTATATCATCATAAAATTTATATATTGAGCCCCAACTCTCAATTTAACTATACTTGCAGATAGAGGCTCTATGGACATAATTAAGGTTCTATGAGGGTAAAAAGTTATAGACTTGATTTAATGGGATTAGAGTCCTGTCTTAGTTACTTTCATTATCACGGAGGTAAAATACTTGACACCCCAAACATAAAGGAAAATTATATTTTGTCTCACAGTTTGTAGAGGTTTTAGTTCATGTACCATGATTTCAAGGTAGTATGGCATAGCAAAAGTGCTTGGTGGAAAAAAAAAAAAACCACTTTCATGGCATTTTAGCCATGAAACACAGAGCAACAAAAAAGAAGTCAAGAAGGGAGGCAGACAGGTCCTGGGCCCAGCCTAGAGTGCCCTGCCTCTCCTGACTGGCCCCATCTCCTAACAGGAAATAATTTATAATGCTTCTATAGAATATTCATCTTTCATAATTCCTACTTTGACCACATGATGCTTTGAGGGCCATCTAGACATAAACCATAGCACATCCTTCCATGAACAGGCAGGAAAGAGTCCCCCTCCACATACATTTATATTTTCTATGTGAAAACCCAGCAAGAAAAATGCTGTGTGCAAACCAGAACACAGACCTTGCAAAATCTGATCATGCTGGGAGTCTGCAACTGTCATTTCAGCCTGCAGAACCATGAGTGAAAAAATTTTGTTTGTAAACTTCCTGGTCTATATATTTTTTGAAGCAGTCTGATCTGAGTAACGAGGGAGGGTCCTATAGTTGTGCCCTTGGATCTTCATTCAAGTTCTTCAGGAATGACTTGCTCTCTTCCAGTAAGCCTTCATAAAAAAGACACATTCAAATATTACAAAACTCCTTAATAAATTAAAAGAAAAAAAAGATGGTTTGAACACTTTTAACTGCTTCACTCTAAACTGTTTTGGTACTTGACAAACTAAATTTTATATCTGTGACTATTACCTAAACTTTTCATCCCACATGATTATGCCCAGAATTCTTTATTTCTATCTGGCCACTTTTGTTTCTATTTATTTCTGGTTTAACTTGTGTGACTGCAGTCCCAGCTAAAATTTTTGTGTCTCCAAGAAAAAAAAAAATGTTGCTGTAACAATCACTGCTGAGTCAGAAGTGTTCCTCAAATTCTGACTGTTAGCAGCTGATAACATATGCTCTTTAACATATCTCAGGCAACTATCAGAAGGAAGAGGTAGTAGAGTCTTTTTCTATTTTTTTCTAGTATTACACATTTTTCTTTAGGGCCACCATGCAATGTGATACCTTTACCATGCTAAAGTACATAACAAAGACATCTGATGAGTAACCGTCAGAATATGATGATAGAAAAGGTTACATTACTTCATGAAGGAAATAAATATTTCATGCTTGGCATTATACATATGTGTATATATATATATATATATATATATATCAGTATAATCATATAATCTCATATACTTCTTTTATATTAAATTCAGTTTACAGTATAAACAATTTCTATTAGCTCAATTTTTAGATACTTCGAACTATATTTTTTCAATAAAGACTGTTAGTAACTATATACATTTTACATTGCAATTCAAATTTATTATAGTTGAGATTATTAAAAAAAATCAAATGTAGCATAAGAACAAATAATCATACTAACTTGATTTTTAATTTTATTTTGGTCTTTTTGAGACAAGACTTCATTATGCAATCCAGGCTGGCTTTGAACTCACTTTGGGGCCGAGGCTGGCCTCAAACGCACAGTGATCCTTCTGCCTCAGCTTCCTATGTGCTGGGATTATAGGAATGTGTCACTATGCCCAGCCTGTCACAGTGATTTTAAACACAATTCAAATATGGTTTATACAAATTGATAGTGATCAAATTTGCAGAATTTAACAGGAAAATTTAACAAACAGATATTTTTGGTTTATTGATACCCTTAACACATTTAAGGTAAATATTAAACAATAAATCCTAAGGCAACAATGGATATTTCTTTTCCAATATGAAAGTTCAAGGAGTTGTAGATTTTAAGTTGAAATAATGATCAAGTAAATGAGTTCATGATTTGCTCTGTTTTCTTTTTTACAGTAATCTTGAAGCTTCACTTTCATGACATCAGTGTAGGTTAATAATTCCTTGAAGATATCGCTCTGTAGTCCATAGTTTATCTGCTCTGAATAGTTTTCATCTTATTACATAGGGTTTCCTGGGTTTGAGCCAAGGTCTTCCCATGGTGTGTGCCTTCTACTGCTAAGGCTTCTCCGATGTCATGCAACTGTTAGGAGACTGTGATGGCCTTGGAATTGCCTTATCTCTTATTTTTCTTATTTTCTTCCTTTTACTCTGCTCTTTATCTATAATTCAGGTTTCTCATATAAAAGAAAACATGATAGTTAACCTTGTGTGCTTGATTTATTTCACTTACCATTATGGACTCAGGGTGTATTCATTTTCCTACAAAAGATTCTAAGTTATTCTTCTTCTTCATGGCACAATATTATTCTATTGTGTGCAAATACCACATTTTCTTTATTCATCTGTTAATGAACATATGGTTGCTTCCAAAATAGAGTTATTATGAATTTTGCTGCTATACACATGAGTATGCTTGATTTACTATAATATGATGTCTTTAAATATTTTGGGAAGGTAAGTAAAAGAGGAAGAGCTGAGTCAAATGGAATTTCTACATTTAATTGTTTTGAGGAATCTCCATTCTAATTTCTGTAGTGGCTGACCTACATTACATTCCCACTAACAGTCTAGAAGTGTTCCTTTTTCCACACAGCCTCTCTTCCATTACTATTTGATTTTTTGATGAAAAAAATGTTGTTTCATTTGCATTTCTTCAAAGGTCAGTGATATTGAGCATTCCCTCACATATTTATTTATTGTTCATTTGTCCTCCCTATGGAAAGTGTGTATTCAGTTTAGATGTCCATTTTTGACCTGGTCTTTTGTTTCAAGGATTGAATTTTTTTAACTTTTTCTATATATTCTAGACACAGATGTTCTGTAATAGTAATTTTTTGTGTATTCTTTTGATACATTGTTTCAACTTGAAAAGTTTAGAAGTTTACCAGAGACTCAGCAGGGAGCCAGGATTCTTACTTTGTAAATATCCTCTGCTTGTGCAAGAGGAGGGCACAGAGATTATGTGAGTGCTACACCTGTCCTGGGGGAGGAGTGGCCTGTGTACAATATAGGGGAGGGAAAGAGGCTTGCTGTTCCCTCTTTTTGCTCTGGCTGCGTTTGCAGGCTGCTGCCTTGAAGTGTTGCCCCTGTGCCATGATACCCTGTCTTGGAGCCAGCTGATTATAGACTGAAACTGCCACAAACTGTAAGCTAAATAAACATTTCCTTCCTTCATTTTGGCTGTTGGGTATTTTGTCTCAGCAACAAGAGAAAAGTAACTAAGACAGAATTTGGTACCAGTGGAGTGGGGTCGTTGCTGTGACTGTACTTGACCACGTGGTTCAAGAGTCTTTAGGTGGCTTGTAGGAAGAGTTTGGACAGGTTCGGAGATGTTGCCTGAAAGAGTGGTACTGGAATGCCTTAGGCTGTTCTATATGGGAGATTCTGGTCAGAGCTCAGAAGACCAGTAGTCTGATAGAAATCCTTTTGGTAAAGACCAGGCTCTGGCTCTGGAGGTTTCTGCTGGGAAGATGGACTGCATTGGTTGTTGGACTCCAGATGATGTGTGTTATGGCTTGCAAGAAAGTTTGTCTGAATTTTGCTCATGCCCAGAGACCTTGCCTGAGATTAAGATTAAAGAGCATTGACTAATTAATCTGGCAGAAGAAATTTCAAGGCAGTTAAATGCTGAGGCCCTGGTATGGCTACTGTTGGGGGCTTTTAACCAGATTTAGGTTGTGAATCAAGAACAAAGAACCCAGCAGAATGATTTAAAGCATTGTGAGTTCGGCCAAAAAGGGAGTGCCAATAAAGCTGTGGACTACATAGACAGAGCTATTTCCATTGATGAGAAGGAACAGGAGAATAGAAAAGATGGGCTGAAGGCATCATAGAAAGTGGCAAGTCTCAAACCTTTGCAGCCTCAAAACTACAAAAGTGAAGACTTTACTTTGAGGCAAAAGTTGCAGAGCACGATGTTCCAGAATGGTGGCAGCTTAGAAAATTTGTTCCTCAGAATAGAATTCAGACTGCCTAGCAATACAGGCACTTGACCCCTGCAACCAAGAGAGAGGAAAGCCTTCCTACTGCTCCAACTGACAGCACACATAGGTATCATCTACATGGTGCTCGTTTTAAGTGCTTATAGAATGCAAGAGTTCTGAGGTTTAAAAGGCTTCCAACCTGATTTGAGAAAGCCTGGGAGGCCAGGCAGTGTGCCCCTGAAAGGGCAGTGTGTTAAGCTGTGAGTGTGAAGCCAAAGGTGCAGTGGAGACCCCAGCAGTTTGGAAAAGCCAGGAACATGGATCATCCAAGGAAATCTCCAAGGCAGGAGCAATGCCCTTAGGAAAAATTGGTGGGATCTATAACCACCAGAAGTGCAGGAGAGGTGGAACCACACAAGCCCTTTGTTATTCACAATTTTCATATATTGCTTCAGATGCTGGATGTACAACTATAGGACTTAACATTTGCCCTGCTGGATTTTGGACTTGTTTTGGTACCAATCCTTTGTATCTCCATTTGTACCTTTTGGAGTGGGAATGTTTATTTCATGCCATTGCATGTTGGAAGTGTTTAACTTTATTTTCATTCATATAAGGACTTAGAGCTAAGGTTTGCCTTACTTCTCACAGGATACTTGGGACTTAAACTTTCCAGCAATGCTAAAACTGTTAAGACTTTGGCAAATCTTGCAGATGGACTATATGCTTTTTACACAAAGGAATGTGCATGAGTCTTTGGGGATCCAAGGACAAAACATTGTGTTTCTAATATCATATAATGCTGATGCACTTAGTGCTGGTTCTTAAAGATCATTAAGCCGTGTCATAATGTTCAAGTTGCAAAATGTTAAGAATAAGCATGCCTTTGTATCTGAAGATTGGTTTAAAGAAATGTCTGGTTGCCAAGTTGACAAGGGGTGTACTGTTATGGTGGATATATTGTGTCAACTTGAGAAATTTAGAAGTTTAACTAAGAGACTTACCAGGGAGCCAGGATCTTTACTTTGTAAATATCATCTAGTACAAGAGGAGGGCAAAGAGATTTTGTGAATGCTACATCTGTCTGGGGATTGTTGGTCTCTGTACAGTATAAGGTATGGAAAGAGGCTTTCTGTTCCCCCTTTTTGCTTTGGTTGCTTTTGCAGGCTGCTGCCTTGAAGTGTTGCTATGGTGCCTTGCCACCCTGCCTTGGAGCCAGCTGAAACCTCCACAAACTGTAACTTAAATAAACTTTCCTTCCTTCATTTTGGGTTTTGGGTATTTTGTCTCAGCAATGAGAGAAAAGCAACTAAGACAGTAAGCTTTTGAATTTAAAAGCCACTAGAAAAACTTCTTGCCAGGTTCAAAACCAACAAGGGTTTTCCAAAGAACTTGGAGTCAGTTATTTGAAATACATACTTCAAGGAAGACAAATTAAGCCATGGGGGTCATAATTATATGAATGGAAATTTTACATTTTGGATCTAACTGATATCACAAAGGAGCTGCTGTAAATGGAGAGGAGTATTAAGTGCTAATCTCTGGTGCATGGAACTCATCAACGTGAGGAAGCAGATCTCTAGAGAATGGCTCAAGAGGTTGAACCATGCATTTCCTACTTCTGTTACATTGATGCACAAAAAAGAAATAATTGTGGGAGTGGGATGAAGATTTATTACATTAGGATTAGAAAGATGATACTCACTTTGATGAAAAGATGAAAATGATAAATATTCTGGCCATGTGTTAAAATGACACTTGAATAAAGAGGAAAATAATTAATAATATGTAGAGAAAATTCAAGGTGAACAATTTTATTTCCCCACAAATATCAGTAAGAATCCTGGGGAAAAAATAAAGTCTATGAATAATAAGAATTCTGTTTTTATTCCTAAGGTGGAAGTTGTTTTATCCTCAGAAGATTTTGGTAAGTATATGACTTTTACACAACTTTAACAATACCTCTTTTGCGATCTCATTCTCTCTTAGTGAGTTAAATAATTAAATAAAGAAAAAATTTATTTTATTTACTTTTATATTGTTGGAGAAAAGAATATTTGATTGAATTTACCTGGGGCTTATCAGGAGCCTAGATATCGAAAAATGAGTCCTGAAGTTGGAAGATGACTATGGCAGCTGTCAGGTGTAGGCTGATCCTCAGACATACAAGGAAACTAAAAAATGTCCCATGAATGTAACTTAACTTCCTGTTTCTCCCAATAGCAGTAAATATTTGAAATCTCCGACTCAGTATCCTATACATAAAGTTTGAATGATATGAAGGGATCTGAGAAGATGAGGTGTGTTTGAAAATGCATTAATAAGTAGCAGGTAGATGATGAAACTATGCCAACTAAAAGAAAACAGCATCACTCTCTACCTTGGGTAATACCATACTACTTGGGAAATCTAAGTGACTAGAACTAATTTAAGAGCTCTGAGAAAAAAAAAAGAAGAAGAGCAACCCAAAAAGACAATCATCCAGAGTAAGAACATAAATTTGGTCCTCTAGGGACACTAGCAAAGTGAGAAGACATAAATATCTACAATATTAAGCAGTGTGCACAAATTACATATTTTTGAATGACACATTATGACAAATCTAACAGCAAAAAATCCACACATTCATTTTCCCAAAATTTCTGTGTATCAGAGGGTGACTGGGGTTGGGTTGGTTGCTCTGTAGCTGTTAAATGAGAGATGCTTTCTAGAAGCAGAGTCTCGTCTGGAAGATTCATTGAGGACACCGAGACAGGTGAATTGTTTACACAAATTTTTTTTTTCTTGGCTGAAAACCCTTGGATCTCACTTCTGTTGTCAGTTTACTCTCAGCTCCTGGACGTCCCTGCATTCATTGTCATATGGCCGCTTACTTCAGCAGAGCACGAAAGAAGTTACTAGAGTGAACCATTAACAAGGCAGGGTGATTTAGGATAGCGTAGTTAAAGGAGAAAAACCCAGTCACACCTGCAATATTTTAGAGTTGAAGAAAGTTATAGTTCCATTCAGACTGAGAGTTGTATGATCATGTAGTCATCATGATAATTGAACATGAATAGACACTGGACAGTACAACCTGCATAGATGGTAACTGCAACAGAAACTTTGAAGACAAAGCAGAAATATGAAATGCCACCAAAATATTTCAGTAGAGGAATCAGCAGTGTTTGAATTACTGTGCATGTTATGGTATTTTCATTCCTTAGAGGAGGGTCACACTTTTCACTGCTACCCAAAGAAAGGGATCAAATTGGCCAAGGATTGAGGTGACTTAAACTTGGATAGCATTTAGGTTCATGTTACAACTGGGTCATTCATTTTCTGAAGACATAATCCAGAGTTTTCAACTAAGAACTTGATATTTTATCAGGAACCCTCTCTGGAAGAATCATGCATTTTAATCTTTCTTCCTACAATTATAAGACTGAAAAAAATTCCCTCCTACACTTTTTCTGAATTCTTGTATTTATGTATTGTTTTCCACCCTATGTAGCCTGTATATCAGTGTTTATTTGTAAAATTTTGTTAGTACATGCTTGCAATACATGATGATGTGCATTCTTCATGAGGAGTTGGTACATGATAATATCTTAATTATCTTTACTTCCCTTCCCCTTCCTCCATTTTTTGATACACTTACCTTTTTTATAGATATATTTCCACGTTTATTATTCTTTTAAAATGCATTTAATTTAAAATACCTTTTCTTACAAATGATTCAAGTTTGTCACTTTTTATGGCAAAGTATTACTCCATTGTATATAAAGCTACATTTACTTTTTCATTCATCTTCTGATGAGCATATAGCCCACTTCCGAGATTTAGATGTTATGAGTTGTGCTGCTATAGACATGGGTATGCATGTGCTACTATAACATGATGCATTTAGGTCTTTTGAGAAAATATCTAGAAATGAACTAGCTGAATAAAATGGAATTTCTAGTTTAGATTTTGAGGAATCTCTATATTGATTTGTATTGTGGTTTGCATTCCCACCAACAATGTAGCAGGGTGGCTTTACTCTCACAACCTCGCTAGCATTTGCTTTTATTAATTTCTCGGTGCTATCTATTCTTTCTGGAGTAAGATGAAATTTCAGCCTTTTAAAAATTTTATCAGTAAATCAGTGTAGTACCTAATTTTTGTATTCCTTGTGAGAATTTGGTAAATGTATATAACATATCTTAACTCCTTTTTCATCCTTTTCCCTTCCATTCTTCCCCATCAGTATCCATTCTCCTCTTGATTCCTTTTTTCTCTTTTCTTTTCTTTTCTTTTCTTTTTCTTTCTTTTCATTTGATTTCTTTTCTTTCTTTCTGAACATGTTTCTAGTATGTAATGTTTACGTTCTTTTTGTGGAGGTGGTCCATATGTAACACATCGCAAAATTCTCTATGTCCCCCCATTTCTTTATCCCCTTCCAGTGTTGTTTTAATGTGCATTTCTCTAATGATCAGAAATGTTGCACATTTTTAATGCATTTATTCATCATTCATGCATATCCCAAGTGCAAATTTTTTTCAAATGCCCAGTATTTTGAAAGATCTAATATTTCAAAATTTGTTATACATACTAGTTGTAAGTCTTCTGATCCAAGGAGTTGCTGGTAATTAAAAAATACCATTCTGTAGCTTGTCTCTTCAGTATGTTGATTGATTCATGTACTGAGAAGAAGCTTTTTATTTCATATAATCTTATTTATTGATTATTGATGCAATTTCTTGTGCAGTTGGTGTTCTGTTTAGATAGTGCTTCCCTATATCTTTGTCTTTAAGAGTTTAACCTGTATTTCATTGTTCAAGTTGTTTCTTCTGCTAATATTGACTTTGCACAAATATTTTATGCTAAAATAAATTATAAGTCCTTATTTTTGTATAAAATATTTTCATACACTTTGCCTTTTTATTGTTTTATTACTTTATATTCAAATTTTCTTTTGAGTTCATTTTTCTTCAAAGAATATAAAAAAGTATTCTCTTTTGTATATATTCACTTATTTTCTTTTAGTTTGCAAACTTATTGTATGTTGTTTGTTGTTTTCTTCCCTCTAATTTTGGAATATGTCACCCTTTTAAGAATAATATAAAAGGGGCTGGGGATTTAACTCAGTGGCACAAGTGCCTGCCCAGCAAGCACGAGGTTGTGAGCTTGATCCCCAGTACAAATAATAATAATAGTAACAATAATAACAATAATTATATAGATAAAAATCTTTCCAGTAATTTGGAAAAGCTCCAGCTTCATATTTCATATGTTGCCCCAGTACTTCTCACAGGAATGATTCATATCTCTAAACTCTTCCTACATAAATGTTCCATTATTACTAAATAATAAGCTTCCCAAAACTTACTGTCATAAGACAGTACATATTTTATTATATGTTGTCAGTTGAGGGCATGAATTTAGTCAGGTTGATGCTTTCATTGCACATGTTGTCAATAGATGCCACACAATGTTTTTTGTTTTGGCATAGAATTTGATTTGAATGATCAAAAATAATCTGTGTTACACAGTTCATGCCTTAACCAGGATAGTTGGAAGGCTGGGCTTCATGGAGTGTGTTGGAGACCACTACAAAGCAGCTCTGTGCAGGATTTAAAATAATAACTAATTGGCTTTCTATGTTTATCTGTGAGGCTAGGCCTAGGCCTTTGCCTGGCAATGGGAGCTGATTTCATAGTAAGTGAAGGTCACTGTCTTAGCTAAAAAGTTGAATGTTGTTTTATCTCTTTCACACACTGAGGCATCAAATTAAGGCATTCTTGAGGGTTAATATAAGTTTGAAACTACACGAAGTAGTGGTGCTGGTCAGAAAATACTTCAGGGGCTCAGTTTTATATCCATACATTTTAATATTAGCATTTTGATCCTGAGATAGAGATTCTGCAATGAACATTTTTTGTTGCCTTGTGGATTCCTCTTTTCCTTTTCCAGTACTAGAGGGAGTTTGAAAAGTAGAAGGAGAAAAAAGGTTGTGATTTATTCCAATTTCCTTTAACCTGTCAGTGTCACAGTATGAATGTTGGTACACCCTGGCTGCCATTTCCAGATTATTTTGGTTTTTCTGCAGCAATTCTCCTCATCCTTTCTTCTTCCCTCCCCTTGGTGGTGATAGTGGTGGGGTTTACCAGGACTAGGCTGGCTTTTAGCTTCGTAAGAGGTTTGGACCCTTTTTCTACCCAATATAACAACTGAAGCAACACAAGATACCTCTTGAGGGATCTCACCTCTTACTCAGTAAGACATGAACTTTTATTCCTGCAGTGGTTGGTGGCATTCTTTGTTCTGAGGTCTGATTATAGCACACTAAACCACTTTTCACTCTTCTGGGTTAGCAGACTAGCTGACTGACACTCCTTCTTTAAATATCTGATTTCCAAATCTGTGCAGATTTTATTTTTAGCTTTTAAATTCTGAAAGTCCTAAGCATTTTTCCACTTTTTTCCTATGTCTTTAAGGAAAGATCCTCATTCATTATACAACTTCATTTTTTTTTTTTTTCATTTTACCGGTTGAGTTTTCCAACCTCTGTTTAGTCAGTTACTTATATGGCACTGGAATAGTTTGTATAGTGTCTGTTTCTCTTACCTGAACTCTTACTGCTGTTTTCTATCCACTCTCCTTCATACCTAATTCCTTTGTTAATTATGCTGGAAAATAACAAGGTGACGTTCCGAAACTTTTTTTTTTTTAGCTCAGCTTTCTCCATTCTGTATAATAATTGTGAAATATTTCAATTACATATAAACTCCCTTTCTGTTTAGAGGGATTGGAGTAGTTTCTAAATGTTGAAACTAAACCCAGCCTAATACAGAGCTTTACCTGGAAAATAGCAAAAAAAATATTTTGACATCAAGATCTAAGAGCACCTAATTAAAGTAAATGCAATTTTGCTCTTTCTTCTAAATTAAGTTCACTTCCTTTATTTTAGTAATGATAAACTTTTTTTAGCAATACATGCCTAATAGTGTCTACCATTTCAGGAATTAATTTTTATCCCTGAGCTTGACTATATAGTGTCAATTTATATGTAAATTAAACATATATTGTAGTTTTTTTTCTTTTCCTCAAATCTAGTTGAAAATCTCATTAAAATAATCCATGTATTTAGTCCTAAAAACTGTTATTTTCATTTCGCAGAACAGTTATGTAAGTCCCCAAGAGAGGCTTAAGATAAAGCTTTTCAGTTGTGAAGATAACTTATTCAAGTATGTTGGAATTATGAGATTTAAATGGATATAAAAACAGGGGGTTTGAAATAACTTTGTGCAAAAATTCTGTTTTTAGATGGATACAGACTGATACCTGATTATATACAGATCTGAGTTAGCTTATATCACTAACTGGTCCGTTCACATCTGTTCAAACTTTCTTACCATGTTACTTTTACATTTTACTCTAATTCCTTTAACATTTCACTGTTTTTACTGAGACTTTACATTGCATTCTTATTTTAAAACCAATATTTTTATCACATCTCACCCAAACATTTGATCTCCTCCTTAACTTTTCGCATTAACTTAGTCATCAAATATGTCATTAATTTCATACCAGATGTTGCTATTGAGTCGTTATACCTTCTAAAGCGTCTTCCAGATGAAACCCCTATCCACTCAAGGGAGCTTCTGGAGAAATATACTGACTTCATTACCCATTTGACTTCTAAATGTTCCTTTTCCTCTTTGTTAGTGAGCTTCTGATCACTCTGAGAATACCTTGGATAATTCATTTATATTCAGAAAAATGTTATTAGGCACCCAGTGTTGGAATTTCTATTCCACAGTAAGTTATTTTCATTGCTTTTAGTGTTGTGATGAGGCAGGTCATCATGGCAGCAGCACAAGGCAGAGAAAAAACAGTTACTTTATGGCCAGTATCAAGGACAAGGATGAGGGTTCCCCAATCCCTTTTAAGGCCAACAGCCAGTGTTTTGAATATGTCCACCTAGGCCTACCTCTTAAATATGCCACCAGCATGTGAGGGACCCAAGTTTGGGAGCCAAGCTTGGAAAGAGAATCATGAAAGAGAATAAATTTCTGTGGCTAGATTTTTTGAATGACATCTAACAGGAACACAAATGTTCACTCCTGAGATTGTTCTCTGCATTTATTTTTGACTGCTTTAATCGTTGTGTGAGTATTCTTGATCTGATCTAGAAAAAAAGTGAATAAAACAAATTATATTTTTTCTCATTGGAATTAAAATACAAGGGGCTGAAAATAAAGAAAATCTGATGATACTTTCAAGTTGAAATTTCACTGTACTATAACAGCAAATTAGAAAATAAGATGAGTTCTACATGAGACTAGAAGGTGGTTAGTGGCAGAGTGTTAAATAAAGCAAAAAGCAGCCTGTGAATTTATTACTTGAGCAAAAATGCAGACTTACAAAGTGTTGTATTATTGTTGCTCCTTTCTAAAAGTCAGCTCTTTAGGACATTGGTTTTCTAATCTCCTATATAATTAAAAGATATAGATATATTGCAGAGGTCACAGTTTTAACAGCACTTATAAATTCTTCCGGATATCACATTTAAGGTGGAATCATTAAAATGTTCATGAAACTGTACCAAAGCAGCATGCAGAGTTTAACTGTATTGACTTAGCCATGAGAATACACTAAGTCAAAATCCAGCATACACTACTTTAAATCTTGTGATATATTTCCAAGTAACTCTTATTTTTTAGTTCAGAGCTTGATGAAACAGCTTATATTTGGTACAGGTGAGAGTAAGAGACACCACGCAGATATATTCTAACATTCAATTTCATAAGGCAAATATATTTAGCACTGTTTTGTTCCAATATCTCAACTTATTTATTATTCAGTTCATGATTTCATGATATGAAAGAGGAAAACAGAAATTAATATCATCACTGATCTGGCTGCCCCACTTGAGACCAGCTTTCTTACTGATTCAGTCATCTTCTTACTAGACAAATTTGTGCAGTCATTCCTTCTGTTAGGCTAATTGAAAAAGTGCTCATTTTGTGCACTGATGGCCTACAAAACTTCACTGGAGATTTTCTGTGATCATAAGTACATTTGATCATTTTAAGTGGAGCTCAGGGATTAGATAGCAGAGAGACTAATTCATCTGCGTTTGTAAGGTCTGTACCCAGTACAAAGAGCCATTTCTAATTATCCTCATTACTTGTTCTGAGGAAGAAAATTTTAAGAGTTTTATCAGAGTTGTAATGAGGAAAAACTCGGTTAAATAATACAATTAAAATTATCTATGATTTTTGGATACTGTAAGAGGAGGCAGAAAATGCCAGTGTATAAAATAACTAATGAACCTTCAATTTATCTTATTTTTATTTAAATTTAATACAAAATTTGTGTTTTAAAGAGTGAAATTCATATCTACAAGTGCACATTCATATCTGGTAAGTGCACATGGTGTTGGTGTTAGATTAGTATCCATGGTATATTATCGTATTCTGAGAAGCATGTTAGCATACAGATCTTTGCTCGTGTTGTGATTTATTTTATTTATTTATTTATTTTTTTGTGGCACCGGGATTGAACTCACAACCTCGCGCCTGCCAGGGAAGGCGCTTAAGGCACTGAGCCAAACTCCCGGCCCTGGTTTTTTGAGGCAGGGTCGCACTATGTAGCTCAGGCCGACCTTGTGCTCGCGCTGTAGCCCAAGCCGGCCTCGAACTCACAACGCTCCGCCTACCTCAGCCTCCCGAGTGCTGGGATTAAAGGCATGCACCACCACGCCCGGCTTCATGTTGTGATTTAAAAGAGCATCACAAGCAGCAACTAAGTACATATCAGTAGTTTTCTGGTGCTCCAGAAGCAGATAAGACCTGAAAAGAATTTCCCTAAAACATAACTACCGAATAACTGTCTTTCAGCAAACATCGTGTTTCCCTGGATTCTAAAACAAAGTTCTTTTTTAAAATTGAACAACCAGTTTGTGGTAATATCTACATTTTAGATGATAGAAATTTAGAAAATAAGAAAATCATGGACTATTCTTTCATGAACTATACATCTGTGGAATATAATTAGAAACTGCAAATGAAGATGCACAAAATTAAAAAAGACCGATGTGCTAAGTAATTAGCTGCAGTAAATAATTTTTCATGCAGAAAGATTTAGGAAGGCTTCTTTGAAAAATGCCTTAACCTAAAGTCTAAGCAATGTTGAGTAATCAGTCGTGAAAATGAACGAAAGAAAATGATTGAGATAGAAAGGATAGTTAATGCAAATATATTATAAAATGGAAAAAAAATGTTACATTAAATTCAAATACCATGGGCAGATGTGGTGGTATAAACTTGTAATCCTAAAACCAGGAGGCTGAGGCAGAAAGATCACAAGTTTGAGCCTGGTCTAGGCAATTTAGTGAGATCATGTCAAAATAAAATAAAATAAATAAATAAATAAAAATTAAAAAAAGAAAGAGCTGGGAATGTAGTTCAGTGAAAGGTCCTAGAGTCAGTATCCAGGAGTGTGTATGTGGGTGTGCGTGCGTGCATGTATGTGTGTATGTGTGTATGTGTGTGTTATGAAGGTGCTGAGTGAAATTTGTAAGAAGAATCTCACTTTTACACAAATCATTTAATAAGGAACCTTATCACAATGTCCATTCCCTAACTTTACCAACACAAAACAAAACAAAACCCACAAAAAATAACAAACCTCTAGAAATGAGAAGTGTACCTGTGGAATGTGTATCTTTTATTGTCCTAGCAACAACTGAGTTTAATACAGGTAATTCAAGAACTGTAAAGTGTGGAAAAATTTTCATATGAAACAAATAAAAGATCCCAGAATAAGTGTTGAGATATCTAGACACTGGCAATAACTGGAAGGTGTTATCATTCCTAATACTCAAGAAATAATAACAACAAAGCAAATTTGGTCTGAAAGGTAGAGAGACTAGGAAGCACTGAAAATGTGCTTTTACAAGAAAATATAATGGTAAGATTAGATTCATCTACTATCTAAAAATGGTGCAGAGCAGATAAAAAGAGAAAGAAATATTGCAAGTCCTCTTTGTCTCCCCTATCAGTCACTGAATTGCAGAACACAATAGCATATTAGTTGTCATAGGAGTGCAGCTATGTAAGGTGTTAGGTAAGCCTCAGAGGCACACAGCAGGGAAGGAAGAACCTAGAATGCACCTGATGTGTGGGAGGTGTTAATTGAAAAAAAGCCAGGCACAGCATGCAGACAGACATTTGTGTGTCAAGTAAAGAAATATATGTCCTATAAAAGCAATATCCAAGAATAAAATTCAGGCAAGTAAATTTTGCTTTTATACATCAATGAAATTTAACAAAATGAGGCTGAATAAATGTCTGTGTTTTGGAACTATAGAATGAAAAAATTTATTTTAAACTTGAAAGTTACATACTCCCTTCTTAACTCATATTAATTATTTGTAAAAAAACAGTTTTAAAATTTTAGCAGGAATTATACATAAAAAGTATAGAAGACATCAATTTACCTCTGGGGGAAAAGTCCTTGAAAGTGGATCACAAAAATACTTGTGGCAAGCATAAGTGATGGCTGATATTTCAATTAATTTGAGAATTAAATCAGTAACTGTGACTACACTGAGCACTTCAATGACCAAGTATGACTTTCCCTGATGGAGCACATCAGAATATTAAGCTTCATATTAAAAGGTCATTTTACTCTCCCTAGTTGCAGTAGAAAAATATTTAATTTATTGTTTGTTTTCTTTTAGGCTCTTACTGAAATACAGAGATACAATGTACAATCCCTTCACTCGCCAAGGTATGAGACAAATCACAGGACTGGGCATGTGTCAAAAGGAGCTAGGATAAGAAGGAATTAGTGAGAACACTGCACTAATGATGAGTTTGGGAGAATTTTTCAAAGTTGACAAATAGGAAGGAATTTTGACTTTGCCTAAGTCTGAAATTTTCATACCCTTCTCTTATTAGACTACTGGAATAGATAAAAATAAGATTATGAAATAAGACTGCCAACAAATATAAATATAAAACTTCATAAAATACATAAAATAATTATCTTCAAAAAATAGAACCAATGTAGTATGGAATTATAATCTCTGATAGATAGAAAACATATGGGGCAAATCCCAAGAAACCATTATTTTATTTTCTGAAAGTGATTCTTGATTGCAATGAAAAGAGGAATCGAAGCAGAGTTTTTCAGTCTTTCTAAATTTGGAAAAATATGTCCTTTACTTCTAAGATATTTAAATTTCACAGAAATATTTTCAAAGTAGAGGAAGACATACAGGAAATAAGTCCTAATTTCTGCATGAGAATTCCATTGAGAAAATGTATGAATATTAATTTCCATATGAACTACATAAAATTACATGAGTCTGGACAAAGTAGCTAACCTACATTACTTAAAGTTTTTAAAGCAAACACTGTCACTAGAAAATATTAGAATTTACATAGAAAATGGTAACCAGAATTTGTAGGTATACAAAGAAGCAGGGTGATATGACTCATTACTAAGAAAAAAATCCATTTCTAACACTTCAGATGCTAAGCGACTTATTTTTTTTTTACCATCTTCCCACCTATAATGGCAAGTGGCACTACTAACTAGGGCTGAGTAAACATGGCTGCTGCAATGGGAGGCCCAATGGACACATAATCCAAAAAGGTTTCTTCTCCAAACCCTCAAATTTGTGTGTCAAGGTCTTAAACCCCAGTACTTCATGATGTAACTCAGAATACAGATAAGGTTTTCGCACACATTAGTAATTTAAAGTTTGGTCCCTACAGTGAGTCCTGATCCAGTATGACTAGCCCCAGTAATAAGAGTAAGTTTGGGCAAAGATAGCTACTGACATCTGATGAAAAGACTGTGATTCTAACATAAAGAAAGAGATCTAGCTTCGAAGTTTTTATCATATTTTCAGTTAAAACAAATTGTGCTGAAACTTTGTATCAGACTTTTGATTTATAAAAATATAGTGAAATAAGCTTATATAGTTTGATATACTCAGTCTGTGGTGTTGGTGTTTTTTTGTTTTTTTGTTTTTAACGGTAGTTCTATCAAAGGAATACAAACACTTACATTTCTAATTAACATGACCCTTAAGCAGTAAAGAGCTTTGTCTCTAAATAAAGAATGAGGTCTTGTTTTAACTTGTATCTCTCTAATGTCTGGAGATGTTGAACATTTCTTCATGTATTTATTGTCCAATTTGTAATTACTCCTCTGAGAAGTGCTCATTCATTTCTCTTGCCCATTTCTGACTGAGTACTATATTTTGTGGGTTCCAAATTTTCTGAGTTCTTTATGTATAGTACATATTCCTTCTGTCCACAGGGTAGCTAGTAAATAGCATTTCCTATTCTGGAGGGTATATTTACAGTGTTTTGGTTGTTTCATTTGCTGTACAAAAAACTTTAGTGTGATATATTCTGATTTGTTGATTCTTTTTTTTTTTTTTTTTTTTTTTTGCGGCACCGGGGATTGAACCCACAGCCTTGAGCCTGCCAGGGCAGGCGCTTAAGGCACTGAGCCAAACTTCCAGCCCTGGTTTTTTGAGGCAGGGTCGCACTATGTAGCTCAGGCCGGCCTTGCGCTCGCGTTGTAGCCCAAGCCGGCCTCGAACTCACAATGCTCCGCCTACCTCAGCCTCCCGAGTGCTGGGATTAAAGGCGTGCGCCACCACGCCCGGCTGATTTGTTGATTCTTGATACTATTTCTTGTACATTGGGAATTCCGTTCAGTAAGTTTTTATCCACATCTGTGAGTTCAAGAGGTTTATCAATTTTTTCTTCCATCAGGTAAGAGTTTCTGTTTCAATATTTAGTTTTTTGGTCATTTTTATTTTATTTGGGTATGTGGTGAGAGATATGGGTCTAAATTCAAGCTTCTGCATGCAGATTACCAGTTATCCCAGCACCAATTTCTAAAAAGCCTGTCTTTCCCATAGCATAGACTTCTGTTCCCCCCACTGCATAAAAAGATCACTTCATCCATTCACCAGTCAATGGGCATTTGGGCTGTTTCCAAGAACTATCACAAACTGTGCTGTTATGAATGTGGGTGTGCGTATACAGCTGCGGTATGATGCTTTTAATTGTTTTGGGAAGATACCAAAAAAGGGAATAGTTTGGTTGATTGTAACTTCTAGTTCTAGTTTTTTTTTGAGGAATTGCCACACTGATTTCTGCAGTGGTTGCACTAGTTTACACTCCCACCAACAGTTTGGTTTGTTCAGTGAAATACGCCAGGCACAGAAAGTCAAACACCATATGATCTCATTCGAATGTAAAACCTAATAAAGTTGATCTTGAAGTCGAAGTTAGAATTGTGATTAGCAGAGGCTAGTGAAAGTAGAAGAGAGGGATATGGAGAGGTTAATCAATATACACTAATTTATAGTCAGGAGTAAAACATTCTAGTACACTATTGCAAGATGTGATTATAGATGTCCATTATGTACTGTATCTAAATATGTTTAACCAAACTTAAACCTTATAGCATATATGCAAGTATGAAACAGCACATGATGCCCAATTTATATATATATATATATATATATATATATATATATATATATATAATCTGTTATAAAGTAATTAAAAACAGAAAATGAATCTAAGATGAATATACATTTTTCAAATGAACAAACACAAACAATGTATTAATGTATGAAAAAATGTTCACTATCACTGGTCATTCATGAGATACAAATTAAAACAACACTGAGATTCCACTCCAAAAAGAACAGCTGTTTTCAAGAAATCAACCAATAAGAGATGATTTAGGAGCTGGGAAGAAAAGGAGCCCTTCTCCACTGTTGGTAAATCTTACAAACAAATAAAATAATTGTTGGATTTGTATGTTTGAGGGGCAATTCAGGTTCACTTAGTAATTAATCTGTATCAAAAATAATTTACTGGCATGAGTAGCTCAACTGAAATTAACTTTTTAAGTGGAAATTAGTGTCACAGAGCAGAGTTGGAATATTTTAGTCTTTGTTCTCTGGAAGTCATTAGGGATAGGATTGATTCTGTTGTAAATTTAGCAGTCTGCTCACTGTTTAGAAATCAGGATTAAATTACACAAAAACCATCACTTCAGGAAGTATTTGTACTGTTGATTGGGTGATGAAAAAAGTTACAGCAACTTATTTTCCCATAAAACATTTTTCTTATTAATACTTTCCTATCAATGAAATACTATTTTCTTCTAAACTCAGCTCCATGAAACCTATCCTCTGCTTGGATGATATGTTTTAAAATCATTAATCCTGTATCATGGAAGTATTGTTTCATAAATTCTGATAATGAGTCAAAATTAGTATTTATTCAATGTGACATCCTCCACAGATATAGGGAATCCAATAAACTCAGCTTTACTTAATCAACTGGAATGGATTTTGGTCAATAACTTTTATAGAAATACAGAATTTTGAAAGATTTTTAAGCAGAATTTCAATAGTGAAATTTAAATTCAGAAAAAGACTGTCCTGAATAAGAGTGCCAATAGAAGACAGGCAGAATTAATTCATAGGTTTGAACATCTAAACTTTCATTCTAACATTATTTTAAGGTGTCTCAATTATTTTTATGTAATTTGCTTATGTTTAAATGAATATAACTTTGGATTATACTTATGATATTGCATATTTTATAGACCAGCATAAGTCAATAAATGTTTTATAACCAAATAGATGGTAAACTTTTATGAAATTATTTGAGGAATGGTATTTAAATTTAGGATCATTTTGGTTCAGTACTAGATCTCAGTGTCTAATTACTGTAAACAGAAATTGCCTACCTGAAAGTTTCCAGAGAAGTCAGTGGTCCTGTGTCGCTCATCTCTTAGCTGCAAAGTCACGGTCAGTTTATCCATCATTTGTTTTCAAGATAAAATATTGATACGAAAATAATTGAACATTTTAATAGAAATGCATCTTTCTATTGCTTACTGAATGATTTTCTATAATTTACCAGTCAAGGGTTCTCATTAAATTCATATGTATTTCCATTTATATTACATTCAGGTAAAATACAAATTCATTCTTGTATACTGAACTATGATTCTAACAGAGGCCAACTTGTAATCATGTGCAGAACGTGTGATTACCAAGAACATTTCTGCTAGAATTGTTCAACCCCTGAGGCTATTGATATGGTGCCAAACTTTACTACATTTCACCATCTATTTTCTGCATCTATTTTCCACTGCTGTGCTTGCTGGGTTTGACCTTTGTTTCACTCTGTAATTTTACTTCTCAGCAGCTTATGATACATACATACATATATATATATATATATATATATATATATGCAGTAAACTTTACATGTGTAGTAAAGTATATATATATATATATATATACATACTTTCTGAATTAAATATAATTATAATATATAATATAATTACAATAAAACTCTGCAGCTCATTTACCAAAGTTTATTTTTGGATTTGAATTTTTAATCACTGATTCTATAGCTTTATTAATTTAAAAATTCACAGAAGTATGTATTATCTAAAGTTTTCAGAATTTATTTTAATCTGTGTAAAATTTTAAATTTGAACGCTGTACCCCAGGACTGGGGGGGTGTACCATGTAAGTGAGACGGCGCTCACAGACCCTCGCAGATCATCCTGTGGAGAGCGGATCCTATTCCCATTGCTGAAAAGGACCCCAACGAACCCAAGGATGACTGTCACCCTGGCATCCTACCTTTCCTAGACTCCCAGATGGCAAGGAGGATCAAAAAGCTGTGCGGGAAGAGGGAAATAAAATTTTCTTTTCCAAGAAAAAAAAGCAGAAGAATAAATCATTACAAAATATTAGATACCTTATTATCAGTTTGACTACAGTATAGTTCTGTTTTTCAGAAAAATTATGTAACATAATGTAATTCCTTTAGAATTCATTCTCCCTGGAATCATGGTGACAGATACAGGCATTCAGATGTCTGTAAATAAGATGAAATTTCATTTCTATATTGTAGCTTTCATTTCACAAGATGTGGTGGTTAACTGAAAGTCAGTTTGAATGGATAAAGAAATATCTAGAGAAGTAGTGGAGCACTTTTTGACTGTCTTTAGATGACTGCGCTATAGACCACAAAATGAGGAGAGAAGTCCCATCTCAGATGTGGGTTGCACCAACCAGTTGCCTTATCTCCTGGATGCACAAACGAGGGGAAGAAGAAGTCTCTTTCTTGCTACTTCAGAGGAGTTCCAGTCTTCATCGTTGCCTTTGGAAACTTGTCTCCAGTTCCTTCAGGTTTCCGGCTGGACTCTTTTCAATGTAGACACCTCAACTTTTGGACACAAACTTACTCTCTAGTGAGCTACAGGTTTCCAGCCTTAGCTGATATATCCCCTGTCTCTCCAACACTGTGATGGGCATTTTGCATTCTTTCATCCCTAATTCTGCTGTGGTAAGCCTACTTAATAAAGTTATGTTCTTTGCTTCTTGTAAGCCCTAATTGGTGCAAAAAACTTGGCAGCTCTTGATTTTATATCGAATTAGCTAAAATTTCTACACATCCACTGAAGCCCAATATTAGGTGCTGTTGAAATACTCAACTTCAGTGAAGATTCTGCTGCTAATATGTTGTTTGAAGATGATATAGAACAAATCTTAGTGTCTGTAGGCTTTATACATGGGATCCTTCTTCAGTTTTTCAGAACTAACTCAGAAAGATTCACTATTAAATTAATGGCATTCACTTAGGGTTGTTATGATAGAATAGATTAACACCAGAAATCATTTACATTTTGAAGTGCACAAGTCAGTGGAAGATAGAAAACATAACTTTCTTCAGCACAAGAGCTTTGACTCTTGTGGTTGGATGCACAGCAAATCTGGTGTGGTGTGGAATTGTGTCTTCATGAAAGGAAGAATTGGTCTTTCTCTTATGCATGCTTTCAACTGCAAATGTAATAGTTCTTTCATTTTGAATATTTCAGGTGCAGGTGCAACCATTTTGCCCTTGAATAAAGTACAGCTTAAAAATATATATATCTATATATATCTGGGGGACAATCAGTATTGGCAAAAAAAAAAAAGATATACTGAACTGTGATAAGTGTTTTTAAAAAAAGCCTGTTTTTAAATTTTACATTTCACTCAGCATGTATATCCGGGTCTTCTCTCTGTATAATTTTTAAGATAAATATGCAAGGCCATGCTACTTACTTTGATCAGTTATGTGTGTGTGAGGCAGCAGTTTGAGAGTCTATACCATGTTCCTGTCCTCCTTTTCCAACATTAGCATTCATGAAAGCATGTGGTAAGATAGGATCTTCTTCAGTCTGCTTTTCTACAATGTTCACATATTTTAAGTGACATTTCTGTTCGTTTGCTTTAAGCCATTGAGATTTGTAGACACTTTATTGCTCCTGTCTAGTCTGGGCTATTCTTACTGATACACATGTTTAAGTTCAATTCACTTTTATTCTTATATAAAATTCAGTGTTTTCTTCTTAACAGTTTTAATGGGGAATTCGTAGAGTGAAATCCTGTCTGTTATATTTTATTTTTTCTGTTCAGTTTTTCCAATTTTTAGAAAGACCTATCCTATTTTTGTTTCTTTTGGTTTTTATTTTCTTTTTTGGAAACTAAAATTCATTTTGCTTTCTAACTTCTGAAGTGTGACTTTCGATTTTTATTTTCTTTTTTGGAAACTAAAATTCATTTTGCTTTCTGACTTCTGAAGTGTGACTTCTTTAAGCCTTGTTATAATCTACTTACTGACAACTGCAATCAGCATTGTTTGAACCTCATCTTATTCATATTTTCTCCAGGATTTGATTCTGCACTTTTGATCTCCCCTTGATCAATTTCTGGTACACAACTTGAGATAATCATTGAATTCCACAGGTACTCATTCACCTTCCTTCAGTGATTTTACTCTCCTTGCTAATTTCCTAAATATTATTGTTTAAGGTTTTAACACTTAATAGAAATAGATTTTCCCTATTTAGACATTGCTTTTAGGCACTCTGACCAAGTCTGCTGTCTTTAACCTTTCCCTGAAGAACCTTTGTAGTTTTGAAGTTTCCTATAAGCTATGAAGTAGAATTTCTCGCTGCCTTAGTATACCTTTTATGCTCTGAGATGAATTACCTCTCTCAGACTGATAATAAGGAATAGAGAAACAAGAGATTCCTAAAATGGGGACCTCAATAAACCAAGATAAGCCTTGGGAAAGTTGGAACACCAGGGAAAGCGGCTCACTGATGTAGAAGGCTGGGAGCAGGGAAAGTCAGTTTTGCTAATGTCAGAGGCCACAGAGTTTGAAACCACAGAGTTTCAAAGGACAAGGCCCTGGGTAGACGCATATCAACTTTGGGAAGTAAGGCTGCAGGGGCAATCTGCTGCTTCTAACATCAGAAGGCGAGCCGAAAACTGCTGCCACTTTGTTTCATGGTGAATGTTTTGCATATACACCAAAATAGACCAATTGCATATAAACCCCTGAACTTTGAGACTCTCTCAGTGAGAATTTTTCTTTGTTTTAATATAGTACACTGAGTTTATTTACCACTGCAGTGTCAAAGACTTCATAGTTGGGAAGAAAATTGATTACAAAATGTTTCCCATATATATGCATGCATATGTAACTTTTTCCTGAATTCGACTCAAATTCTGTGTTCTATCTTCCACCCACTGTCTCCTCATTGCTCCTCTTATCCTGCTATTCAAAGGTTCACAAATACATGTCCTGTTTATTTCCTCAAGAGTATCTTCACTTTTTTGCCTTATTATAATTACCATTGCTGCTCATTTTGTGTGGGATTTTATCTATTATTCTGGGATTTTTCGTTCACCCTTATACTAGACTGATACTTTAGTATTTCCATTATTTTTTAATCCTCCCTTATCCAGAAATTACTTATAGTTATATTGACAAATCCTTTTTTGCATACACTGTTTTCATTACTCTGCAATCATTTTCTCTAACCCATTCTTAACATGGACACACAAATGAAATACATAAAAATAAATTTAACTGATTTCTCACAGAGATAAAACCCTTTTTCTCTGTTATTGTGCTCCCTTTATATAAAAATCCCATTTGAATACTCACATCCCTTGGGGATTAAATTTTGAAAATAATTCTAAGTAGTACCTTGATAATAAACATCAATTAAAATATTGCACATTGCACAAATAAGCACATTTGTCTTCATGATTTAGTCTTAGATTCTTTGTATATATTCTTTGTACTACAAAGCTCATATAATACTTTTTAGTTTTGTGTGTTGTTTTATTATCCTGAAGTGCTCTTCCTCCTGTCTTCTTGGTTTATTCTTCTTAGAATCAATTTAAATCAGTTGAAAGCTCTGGGATACAGACCAAAGTCTGTTCTTTGCTCAGCAATTCTCTTTCCCATTAGTCTATGTATGTGGGCATTTTAGAAGTAGATCTATCAAAATCTTAGCTTAGAATTACTGACTGCAGTATTCAAAGTCTTCTCTGAATTTTTGAAGTCAGCTGTAAAGAGAGTAGGAGAGTATCTCTTTTTATTCTATGAGATTAAAAACTCTTGAGCTGTTAGTTTTTCATTATTTTTCTGGGCAACATTCTGCAATAAAGGAATATAAATTGACATGTAGAGCAATGAATTCTAAAAGAGAGTTATGGAAACATTTGAATGCTTGTTTTAGTAGTTCCTGCGGTTTAGATGCATCCTGGCACATACCATAGATTGAGTGTTCTGTCTTTTCTATTATGTAAACTTCTCTGGTATCCTAAAATAAATACATTCTGCATATTATCTTATTTGATTTGGCATACATAAATATACAAACATGCATATAACTACAATATGTCACATATATTTTCCTTTTTTCCTTTTCACAGTCATAAGCAATACTTTTTTGTGATTATAACTGTACAATTGTGTCAATATTCTGAAATCTATTCAGTCTTACATTGTAAGCTTGTAAACTGTGTCACTGCATACATTTGTGAAAGTTTAAAATTTCTCTAGATCTTATCCAAGGACCAAATCAGCAATGTTATTCTAGGAAATTTTTATTCATTATTTTTATCTGTCCTCCTAGTTTCTTTTTGTCAAGTTTTTTCTAATTTAATTAAGCTTCTTTTAGTTGGTTTATAGTTTTTCTCCAGCAGTATAGAGACTTGTGAAAGGAGGGAATTGTCAAATATTCCTATTTTCTAGTTCTCTTTATTTTTGTTGTATTTTAATGTTTATCTGTAATAGCAGAAGAAAATTAATTTATTCAATATTCTGGAGATTACCAAAGATTTTTGAGACTAAAAAAGCCCAGAGTCAGTCATATTGTATCTCAAACTCTAAATAATTATTGTTCAGAGTTTCGGGAACCTGGCTACCCACCTTTATTTTAATATGAAAACGATTCACAGAATTCCTTGTACTATTAATGGATAATTTTGGCTCATGTAAATTGATGTACAATTTTAATGCTCAGTTTTAATTTCAGTTATAGATAATACTTAATCCCTTCACTATTAGTCAGTGAGTGCTACCATAGCAAAATACCAAAAGCTTAGTAGCTCACATAATATAAATTTATTTTATCACAGTTCTGTGCACTGAAAATACAAAAATAATGTGCTGTCATGGTTGGTTTCTTCTGATGGCTCTTTTCTTGGGTTGCGCATGGCCACCTTTGCCTAGGTCCTCACACAGTTTTCTCTTTATATGTTGATCCTAGTTTTTCTACCAATCTTTTTAGGAAAGCAGTCATGTTGTATTAGAGCCACTCCCTTATGCCCTCATTTAAACTTTATTATTTCTGCAAAGAACCTGCCTCAAATATGGTCACATTGGTACATTAGTGCTTCAGCATAAATTTGAGCAGGTTAGCCGGGCGTGGTGGTGCATGCCTTTAATCCCAGCACTCGGGAGGCTGAGGTAGGTGGAGCTGGAGCGTTGTGAGTTTGAGGCCAGCTTGGGCTACAATGAGAGCACAAGGCCTGCAGGAGCTACACAGTGCGACCCTGCCTCAGAAAAACCAGGGCCGGGAGTTTGGCTCAGTGGCTTAAGCGCCTGTCTGTCAGGTGTGAGGTTGTGAGTTTGATCCCCGGTGATGCCAAAAAAATAAATAAATAAATAAAATAAATAAATAAATTTGAGCAGGTTGGAGATGGACTAAAAAATTATAATTTGTTTTCTTCCTGTTCACATAAGTAGGAAGGAGTATTTACATTTACTACTCAAATGTTTAGTTTCTTGATAATATTTAGGAAAAGTAAAAAATTCATATATCGTTTGTTCAGCATAAGGATTTTCATTTTTATGAACCATGGTCTCATTGGGTGCTAGTGAAATACTCAGTACATTCAACAAACACATGAACTAGGCAGGCAGCTCTTCTTTCCCCACCAAAGAAAAAGCATCCAATATTTTAAAAATTAAAGTAATACAAACTAAAAGTAAATGAACATCATTGATCACTTTTTTAAAGTTTTAAAGTTTTTTCTAAAATTTTCTATTATATGAGTGCATGAATGCAGCACATAAAGTTTACCGTCCTTGGGTGGAGTTGTTGCACATACATATGTTAATTTTTTCTTCATCTCCTTTCCCTACCCCTCAACTCTTGATCCCCTTCCAATCTGAGAATGATCTAACTCCCTACTCCCCATTAGTTTTTTAGTTTGCTCTTTATTTATAATTTGAATTTTTCATATAAGAGAAAAATGCTACATTTAAGCTTGCATATCTGATTTATTTCACTTCACATTAGTATCTCAAGATGCATCTATTTTAGATAAATAATAATTTCTATCAATATCCCTTCTTAAGTAGATGGATTTTCATCACTATTACTCATAACATAAAAATTGATTGAGTGACTTGTCTGCCTTACATTCTTTTTCGTAATTTCATTATTTCATGTACATGTAATCAATCAGATTTTTGTTTTCATTATACAACAAACTAAACTGATTTTGCAACCCTTATTTTAATGTGAATAATAGAAAAAAGTCAGATAGCTAGTTTTCCAGTAAGATAGTATGCTGTTTAACTTGTTAACATTTTACACTTGATAGTTTATGAGCTTTATTAGGTTTTGAAATCACCTCAAAGCTTTTAGTCAAGCAATATATATATAATGTTTATATATATATGCATATCATGCATATTATTATTGCTTTTCTATCAAGTCATACAAAGCAAAGCTTATATAAAGAAGAAACAAAAGTAAGTTATTCAACATGAAATGTACTATCATTAAGATTTTTTAGAAAGATTTATCCTCTCTTGAATCAACTCAGAATATTCTCGAATAAACTGAATTCTAAGAAAATAACTTGTGTAACATTATGTTTTACAATCATAAAAAATTTAAGAAATATTAAATATTTAAGTTAACTGACGTTTGCACATTTAGTTAAGCATGTATACAGATTCGAGTCAATAACATATTCTACATACAATTCATGGCTTTTTAATTAAAAATACTAGAATTAATGAAAGAGTGAAGAAAGGTTTTGTGTTTTCCAAACACTTTCTTTTGTACTCATCTTCACTTGGGAGTCAATAGCATAATGAATAATAGTCATTAGTATCGGCCTATATTTATATGTGCTGACACATTTTTCATGTCACTGGTAATCTGCTAGTATTTTGCAGCACAATGAAAACCTATTTGAGTAGAAAATTACAGAGGCATAGAAAAGTAGATTATCATCTTTCTGGGCAGCCTTTATTTATCAGGCAATTCTTTTAGTAGCATTTCTTATTTGATTAGCTTAATGTAGGAGTAGCAGTATAAATATTTAAGAACATTAGGAAAATGAATTGGTAGTAATTGGGAAGGCCTTTACTTTTATAATTAATAACCCTTAAAGGGAATAGTTAAGAATAATTTTGAAGGATAGAGAAGAGTTCAGGTTAAAAGGGTTTGGTACTTTCTGCTTTACCAAGAGAAACCAAAAGAGTGTTGATGTATAAGAAAAACATACATTTTTGGTCAATTTATTTTTCTTCGTTAACCTAGAAACCCTGAGTGGGAAGAAAACAGTGTTTATTTCCATGAAACATAAGCACTTTTGAAATACTGTACTAATAAAAAATATAAGTATTTTTGAGGAAAGTTCACATGTTCATAGTGTAAAATATCTTTGCGGACATCCTACGAATTGTTTGTTTGAAGAATGCTTTGTAAAATATATTGAGGAATGATAACACTTTAGGAAATCTTCTGAGAGCTAATCCAGTGTGTGTTTACTCGTCCAAGTTTAGTATCCCTTGTTCAACTTTTTTCCATCCATTCATCTCTTTGTGGGCTGTTTTATAAATCTGTGAGCAACAGGAAAATGCTAAACTTCTGTATCACATAGCTTCCTGCAGATTTCAGTATCTCAACATATCCTTAATTAAAGACTAATTATAATCTTTGAAATTATTCGTTTCTTAAATTCCCAATTTGCAGGAAAAAACAATAAAAGATAAGAAATAGATTTTACCTTTACAAATACAAGAAGTACTTAGTTAAGTAAAACACTGAGTAAGCATGAAGGTAAATAAATGTATTTTTACTTTTATAGTCATAATATTCATAATATATAGTTTAGTGTAAAAGTGATAATGTTATTAGTTTTAGTTTCACATGTCAATATTTTTTGTTATATAAGAACAAAAATGTGTTCATAAATACTTTGCTTGTAAATACATTTTTAAGTAGTCAATTACATTTAGCTTTTTATTTGCACAATTATGTAGCAACTATTATAAGCAAAATAAAAAAATATATTTAGTCCACTAGCAAATGAAATATACAGAAGCTAAACTAAAGCCCTTACTTCTACTTAAGTTTACAGCACAAAGAATATCACCTTTGATATTTAAAACTGCATAGGAATTTAAAATGTGTATGCAGAATTTTCGTGACTTAATGATTTATTTTCATTAATTGCCGAACATTATAATTAATGTTTGTGTTTGTAAAATACTTGAAATTCTCTTTATATTAAGAATTTCTGTTGTATGTTTTAATTTACTTTATGCTTTCTTATTGAGCATATCATTTAATTTTTTAAAATTCTATAGTCTTTTATTTTTTTACAGCAGTTTCCTGTTCAGAGCAAAATTGAGAGAAAGGCACAGCAGTCTGTCATGTAGTCTCTGTCCCAACACATTCACAGCCTTTCTTCATCTCAGCAGTGTTGATCTGAATCACACGTTCATTAGAACTGATAGACCTACATTGATAAATCATTATCGCCCAGTTTGCACATTAAGGTTCACTTTTGTCAGTGTGTGTTTTAGTTACTTTTTTTCTCGTTGGTGAGACAAAATACCTGAGGCCCAAAATTAGAAAAGGAAAGGTTTATTTCTTACAGTTCTTAGGGGTTTCCATCCATACTCAGTTGGCTCCTAGGCAGCGTGGCATAGCAGGGCAACCGTTCATAGCAGCCGCCAAACAGCACAGTGTGAACCCGCAAGAGAGAGAAAGAACACGCCTCCCTCTCGCCCTTACACTGTATATTGGTTCCACTCCTGGGAGGGTGCAGCACTCACATCGCCAACCCCAGAGCTAGACAACAAGCCAATCACAAATGATAGACTCAGTTGCATCCATGATTACATTAGGCTCTAGTATGACCATCCAACTGACCACACTATAACAGTGTACATTCTGTGAATTTGGACAAAAGTGTAATGACAGGTATCCTTCTTTACATTATCACGCATAGTAATTGTGCTGCTCAAGAAACTTCTGTTTTTCACTCTTCCTATTCCCTAAGCCATAATAGCCCTGTGTCATTTTACTATCTTGCATTTTTTTCCTTTGCTGGAATACCACATAGCTGAATGACACAATGTTTGTCTTTTCAGTTTGGCTTTATTTACTTAGGAATAAGCATTTGAGTTTCCTCCATGGTTTTTCATGACTTGAAAGCTCTGTGCAGGTGTGTGTGTGTATGTGTGTGTGTGCATGCATGTGTGTTGCTGTTGTTGTGTGCTGAATGATATTCTAGTGCCTCAATGTAGCAGACCTATCGAATGTCATTTCTGTTGCTTCCAAGTTCTATGAATAAAGCTATTATAAAACATACATTTTTCTGGCTTGTGTGTGAACATAAATTTTACACAAGTTTTAATAGTTACATCAACAAATTCAGCACAAAACAAAACTTCAATGTAGTAAACAAATTTTAATCTTAGAAAGCTTAAAAATCATTTGCCCCAAATTTACTGTTGGTATGTGCGAGATCTAAAGGCTGAGTCCCTACTTCCTGACACCAAATCCATTTTTCTTTCCTTTATTAATTAAAGAGGCTTGTCATTTTAAAAATAACTTGTATGGAATATGCTTCAAAATATACTACAAAAGTAAATTAAAAACTCTATAATTTCAGCAACCTTTTTTTTATTTTATGCTTCACTCAGTTGTCTTTTTAAAAACAAGAATAGGTAATAACAATTTCTTTTACTTTAATTTGTAAATTATTCTCTAGCATAATAATTGCAGGAATCTTATTTCTTCATATTTGTACCAAATGACAGTTTGTGTCAGTCCTTTATTATTCTAAGAGTAACAAATCCATGATAAAAAATACCCTCTTTTTACCCTTATGTAATTTTTTGTACTACCATATATTGATTTTTAGTCAGTAATGATAAATGTGGAACTGCACTACCATTTTATATTTATGTGGTAGTACAATCATATAACTCTGCCTCCTGAAGTTCAGCTGTATTTACCAAATTATGTATATACTACATATTTTCTTCAAACATATTGCTACAAATTAACATCTACTTTTGATTTTACAGTGAAAAGAAAAAAATGGAAAGCTTAGATTTTTATTTTTAAAATCTGAAACCGTTATTTTATTTTAAATATTTGAATTAAATTAGAAGTATTAAAAAGACTTTGAATTATTGAAAACCTCTACGTGGATTACAAAATTCTTTAGAAATATCTGTTACTGATGAATTCTTTTGCTTTTTCTATCATTCCCAATGGAAAACCAAAAAAAAAATTACTTTTAAAAAATTTCATTTAATTTTTTGTGATTTTTATAGATGACATTAGTGAGAAGTTTAAAAGAAAGAGCTCTCATTTCCAAGGTAACCACATCAAATTAATAGCAGGCATACAGAACTACATCTTCAAGATCGAATATAAAAAGTTCAATCTGTAGTATAAAAATGAATGCTAAATTTACTGTATTTTAGGATTGATCTGAAAACTATTTACAATTTAGAAGTTTGGAAAGATAATTTTACTTTGGGCTAAGTTGCAGGGCTTCTCTTAGAATAATTTCTGATGAAAATTCAGTTTAAGTAAAAATATACCAATAGTTTCTTAGAATAATTTCATTATGACTATAATAGAATGTAAAGCAAGCAAATAGATTATTGCTACTAAATCATTATCTTCATGGATTATATGGTCTTCTATTAACTTCATATATAATTTACTTTTTCTGTGTTTATTGTATATATCTATGTATGTATCTATGTCTGTGTCTGTATTTTTCTACCTAACAGTCATGTAGTTTTTGTTCTCTTACACTGTGGGACAGATTTAGAAAGACAGTAAATGGTTGGGTCTGAGCTTCTTTTTACCTGAATTCTCATTTCAGAGCCTAAGTTCTTAGAATTCATGCTATAATACTTTACAAAATAAAGCACAGAAGTGTAAATTACTTCAGTATTTACAGAGAATGCAGGAGTGATCCGATAGACTTGTGAATTACCAAGACATCACTGTAGAAAATTTTTTTTAACATTTTAGAGGCATATAGCAAAAATACCAAAGTGTGGCAGTTTTTAAGCTTCCTTTTACTCTGCATTCTTGCCTGTACCGACCCTGTCTTTTTGGTAACAGCCACTGTAAGTGGAGTCAGGTGGTACATCATTGTGGTTTTGATTTACACTTCCTTGATTACTAGTGATGCTAGAAATTAAAATTTAGTTAGAAAGTCAAATAATATGTACAGTACAATAGCAAACAATATGAAACCATATAATCACAAAATTTATATAGCTGGAAACAATTGGAAACTATTTAAAAATACAGATTTTAAATTCTAGGGGCTCTTCCCTAGCTCTGAATCATTTCTATACGCAGATCTGATCAAAGCTGAATTTATATTTTTATATTTATATAGTATAATATACTGTTCATGCAGGTTTATGATTAGCATGTTATACATAAATGCAAATACACAAACATGACAGTATACTTTATTGTTAAAATTTTCATGTGGGAGCATTCAAGTTTATGTGTGCAAGCCTGTGTAGGGGTAAAACTGGTTTAAATAATAAAATGTCATATACATCTATAATGACTGAGGTATTCTTTTAAAAAAATACCCAGGCATGTAAAATATTTTAATCATAATTAAGAAAAAAATTATTGAAAATAAAGTGTGTTGACTTGGATGGAACACATTGATCATATATGTTCATTGATCCATTCCACACATTTTTGGCATACATGGGAGAGATCTATTTCTCTATCCTTTAGAAGAGTAGAAGAGGAATAGTATGAATAGTTAAATGTTTAATGCATTTTTTAGAGAGCAGCTACCTTCAATCTTATAATTCTGAAGTCAACATAAATGACTTGTGAATCACTTTTGCTGGGTTAATGATTCATGTAAAGAGACACATTTATCAGAAAATGAAATGTCATGATTCCAGGTGCTCTTCCTCAATATCAGTCAGCACAATGCATACATTTAGGGCCTAAGAAAAGACAGAGAGAGAGAGACAGAGAGAGAGATCATATTCTCTCTGTGCCTGACTCATTGAGTTGAGACATTGATCTTGTGCCCTCAGGATTCCTGGTTTTCAGAACTTCAGTCTATGACTAGAGACTCAACCATTGGCTCCCCATATTTTAGGCTTGAAAATTACATCACTGAGCTTCCTGTTTACCAGGGTTGCAGAAGGCAGATGACAAGACTTCGTCTCCACAATCGTTTGTTTCCTACTGCAATGCTTCTCTGGCGAAACCTGACTAACATAGACATGAGAACGAATGTTGCAATATATCCATAATATGAAAAATTGAGTATATTCCTGTAAATATATTAGTGAGAAGACTGTTAAAAGTTCTAATTCTAGTATCCAAACCCTCCCAAAACTATTGTCAGTACGATTAATTTTATAAAATTGTCTTAAAACGAGTTTCCTTAATTTCTAAGTAACCATGGCTAAAATACAAATGATCACACACGTACACACACACACACACATACACACATTCAGTATGAGATCTTCAATATGAGAAGCAGCAAGCTGAACCTCTATAATATGGTGTGAAAATTTCAATTTGTTTGGCGCAGTCAGGTGTGAGATACGGTTGAGAGATGGTATGCTTTAAAGTGTGCCATATATCGTGGATTAAACACACCAAATTAATGTGAACTTTTCTCAGGTTCAATGCTTTTGAGAGATCATATCTCTTCAGATTCTGGATTTTTAAGAAATGTCATCATTGGAGATGAAACACGGGTCTATGGTTATCCTCTTAACACCGAATTTCAGAGTTTTCAATGAAAATCACCCCGTTCCTCTTGCAAAGAAAGAGTGTCAATTAAGATACAAATCAGAGAAAGACAAATTGGAATCATTTGTTGGAAAATGGATGAACTCTTAGACAATAATGTAAAACAATAAAAGTAGGACACCATGCTTAAATATCACATGGTTTCTCTTGTAAGAGAGCCAAAGTATGTATACATAATTTAAAAAGTAAAATAAAAGACAGACAAAAGAGAGAGATAGATTTTTGCAAACGGGAAGGAATTCATAAATGCGTCAGAGAAGGAGGGAGGTGTGTGGAAGAAGAATCAACAAGGATTAAATTGTGTTATGCACATGTACCAAGCTCCTGTGATGAATGAAATCATGTACCCAAATGTATACTAATAAAAAAATTTGAAAATATCCATCATTAGAATGATATTCATTGTATTTTTTAGCTTAATGGAATTGTGTGAACTGAGTTTATACTCAAGAATTTTATTGTCATCTTTCAATATTATAAGGACTTCTCAGAGCATTTAAGAAATGATGTATGTATCAGTGCATTAGTGGAAAAACAGATATAACACAAGATAGGAAAATACGTAAGAATTTACAAGATGGGCTTACAAAGGCTGCTCACGGAGTTGGTTGTGGAAGATTTCATAGGTCCATTCGGCACCCTGGCGACTGAAGGACTAAGCCAAAGGTGTAGAGTTCAGTGCAGTGTCCTGTGCAAGTCCTTATTAGGAGGTCTATGGGTCCACAGTGGAAATCTAAGGAGTCTACTGCGAAAGGCTGAAGGATCTGCACCAGAAGCTGAAGAGTCTGTTCTGAAAGCCAGGAGATGATGTCCAAACTGAAGGCAAAGATTGGCGCTCATCTGAAGATCAGTCATTCTTCATTTCCCCTTCATAACATCCAGGCAACAAGCAGCCCTAAAGTGGGTCTTCTACAACCTAGAGTGTGGAATTGTTCAGTCAATTTAGCTGAGGTTCTCTTACTCGAGTAGACACAATCGATCAACCATGACAGTGTGCATATGTAGCAAATAACCCAAGAAATGGTAAAAAAATAATAATAATAATAAAACAAAAAAAAAACTTCCTACATCATGACAGTGCTGCATATCACACAATGCTTCTAGTGTGGCAGTTTCTGTTAAGAGCATTATGGCCTGTTTTCATCCATTTCATTAATTGGATATGGTACTGTGTGCCTTCTGGCTCTTCCCCAAATCAAAATGACCATGAAAGGTGTAAATTTTGAAGTCATCCAGTACATCATGACAGCCACAACAGTGCAACTGGAGACACATGGAGAAACTTCCAGATCAGCTTCGGAATGTAGCATGAAATGCCAAATAATGCCAACAATCCTTTATGCAATAACAGTTTTAAAATCTAAACATTATATTTTGTGATCACACCTCTCAACCAATATTATTAATATTAAAAAAAACAATTTTTACTTTAAAATCACAATTCCATTATCTCTCAAAATACTTCTTCTCATTTTGAATCCACTTTTTCCATCGTTCTTGTGACTTCCTGAATCACTTCAGGAAATTCACTTTTGAGTGTGTCTTTAGTTGGGTTTCATAGCTGCCCCATGTCCTGAATCAATTTAATACGGTTTCCTTTTACTGTAATTTAGAATTTGGAGAAGAGTCAGAAGCCACACAGTTTGAGATCCAGTGAATAAGATGGATGAAGGAGCACTGAGATCTGTTTAGGAGCTGCCTTTCTGTTGGATGGTAGACAGCAGTGCGATTCACTATAATTTTTGCCACACCAAGGCAAAAAGTTCTCATGGAAGAGAACTTATAGAAGTGCTTCAGAGACTGCCAATAGAACTGGCATAAATGTGTATGAAGCAAAAGTGAATATTTTGAGGGGGGTTGATGATAATGAACCTTTTACTGTGATTTTTAAAAATTTAATAAGTCACCATGTATTTCAATTATGCAGAGTGTGTGTGAGACAGAGAGAGCTGGGAATAGAGTTCAGGGTCTTTTACATGATTCACAAGACCTCTACCTTTGAAATAAATAGTGCAAAGCAGGGAAAACAAAAGCCATTATTGTAGCATGAGGGTTAGCTTGATTCACCTGTTATGTGCAATCATGAGCTATGCAATGACGGTTTGGTAAATTAGAACAGGTAAGAAAGCAGTCTCACTCTATACTGCCTAGTGCTATAGTACCCATCTTAGTTCATGTGAGTGCACTACCACAAAGATGAAACCACCAATCGATGCATTCCTCAGAATACATTCCTTTTGTTCGGTAATGTTAACACTGATACAGGTGAACATAAAATTTTTATACACCAACTCCCTGAAATAACTGACTTATAATGGTACATTTTAGTCCAAATTCCTAAAACTGTTCTATATATAAAACAAAGAAATTTGGACTCTAAAAGATTTCAAACTGTTTTAAGGTTTGTTTTTTCCTTGATGCCAATTAGAAAATATAACAATTAAATTAAAGTTGAACTGAAGACGGTGGAGATTAAGGTCACTTCAAGAATTTCACTTCAGTATTTCTAATTTAAGAGAAATGGTCCCTAACTGATGGATTCTTATCTTGCTAAAGTGGAGTAGCTCAATTCATATTTTAAATACTTCATACTAGCAGAAAACTCCTATGTGAGTGAATTTTAATACATTAGAATTTGTTCACTCTTCAAGCTTCTCACTGACACTCTTCTAAATATTTTTGCATTGCTGTGTGCCTTTCAGGGCTTTCTATTTTATCCACTTTGTAAAAATTTTCTACACATAAATATTACTAGAACTTTTCCTAACACATTTACCTTTAGTAATTTTTATTTCTTGTCTTTTCACAACAAAGAGTAAAGTGTTGTATAGTTTGTTAACGATATAAATGTTTTATTCTTATGTATAAGAACTTATGCTAAATAATATTATGAATGCAAAAAGAAAACTAGACAATTTGGGGAAACTGTTTATAAAGTAGATAATCAATAGTAGAAGTTAGTAAGATGTAATGAGGTATAAGATTACTGTGCACATGAGAGGTAATTTGGTGATGAAGTGGGAAGAACAACAACAATTAAAACTTTTAACTTTATGAACACCAAGAAGAGGCTATTTTAGAGGTATGTATCAGTCAATTTTTATTTTCTAGGACAAAATACCTGACATTCATAATTTAAAGGATAAAGAATGCTTTGGTTCTGATTTGGAGGGGTTTCAGTCTGTAATCAGCAGGCTCAACGGCATCAGTGAGGAGAACACAGCAGAGGAAAACTCCTTGCCTCATGAAGACTAGAAGTAGAGATAAAACAAGAGATGCAGGGAGAGGAAGGAGGCAGATTCGAAAATGTTCCCTTCCAGATGATTTCAACAATCACCCACTTCCTCCGACCTTCTCCTAATAAGAGGTTAAACAATGCACTCATCAACTGATTGATCCATTAATGAGTTTAATACCTTATCATCTAGTCATCTTCCAAAAGGCCCAATCTGTAAACATGAGACTTCTGGGGACACTTCAAATCCAGATCATAAAACTTATTTATCATTCTTGACATCATAACCCTGGCACTTGTATGCCTTATTGAAAGCAAACTGGCTAATCATTGTATCCTAAACATCAAATGTCAATTGTAAATAATATAAAAGCACTTATGCTTCTTTCGTCCTACTTCAGTTTTTCCCTGCACTTATAGAAAGCCACAGTTGATATTTTGTTTTCTCTTACTGCATTTATGTGAGTCATGAAATACTTGGTATCAGTTCAAATGAATCTTACACATGAGGTGTAACTCATATTGAGTTACTAGTTAACAAATTCAGACTCTCTATTAATATTAAAGAATATAGTTAACAGTACAGATACATAAAAGATCTAAATATCCTGTATAATTTGACTTCAAATTTACTTTTATTATTTTAAAAATAATGTCATTATGTCATGTAATTAAGTTGCCAACCTCATTTTAATTTCTTATAAAATATTTATGTAATGCTCTCAAGAATCCTCTGCAACTAATTTAAGCTAATTATTTCATTTATTATTCATTTATGCATTAAATATTAATAGAGGCAACAAATATTCAAATGGAAGCATATGTGTTACAGAAGAAGACATTGTAAAACTTGCCAAAATTCATACACAATTTACACATAAACATATGATCCTCTAATGAATGACATTTCTGGAAGTAGCATACACTAAAAAAGACACAATTGAAATACCTAAAGGTTAACAATAATCATAACAATTATAAATGAAAATGTATCTTAAAGTTAAGAATAAGAATTAATTTTATCAGATCTTGATGATTTTATGTATTTGAAAACTAAAATATTGTTCTGTAAGGTTAATTATTCTGACATTAAAATATTGATAATATGTTGGCAAGAATAGGAAAGTGGAACTCTCATACATTGCTTGTGGAATTATAAAATAGCACCAGTAATTAACATGCAATTTTTTTGGTTATGCACTTAAAACATGATCTAGGTATTTTTAAAGGAAAAACAACAAATATGTTACCATACAGTCTTGTACAAGAAAATTCCTATCACTTTCATTGAAAATAGGACCAGTCTGCCTATTGATAGTGAATAAAAAAAACATTGCGATACGTTTACGCAATACCATACTACACAATAATAAAAGTGAAGTGTTGAAAAACTGGAAAAATGTGGACAAATTGTACAAATAGTACACTGAGCAAAAGAAGCTGGCACTGGGTCACAGTGAAGAAGGAACTTGGGTTAGTAAGAAGGGGGGAACAATTTGAGTAATAAAAACGATTGTCTCTCTTTTGGTGATAGTGAATTGGAACCGTATGTTTATAAAATTTAATGAAACTGAACACTTCAGGGCATATTGTACATTGTACAAATTATAAATCAACTAAACATTACAGTGAAAGTCATTGTAATTTGACTTTCAAATCATTTCACGCACAAGGCAAAATGATTGTTTCTACATTTTGGAATGTTGTACACATTAAAACTACTGTTGAAATTTTGCTCAAAGATTGTACTCTAAAATGTAAAGTGGTATGTTTGAAATATTTTAAAATTAAGGTAATCACTTTAAATAAGACCAATGGATAGTAGTGTAGATTGAAAAGAAAAACTTTTATATAGAAAGACTAAGAATTTTTTAGGTGCACATTTTTGATTTTTATTCTGAATGATAGTGAAATTACAACTTTGCAGTTTTCTTTATCAAAATGTGGTTATTACAGTATACTGTGATCAACAGTTGGTTATTACTGAGTGTATTTTGTGTATTATAAATATGACTACTTGAGAAAATGTCAATTTTGATGCGATATGAATAAAAAATGAAAATAAATAAATATAAATAGAGATAAGCATTAGAGTCCAGGTAATTTAGCTGACTTTTGAAGATACTTTGGTTAAAAAATAGTAGTCCTCTAGATAAGAGATATCAGTGTTTTATTTACTATTCATAAATAAAAAGCAAAATAAGAAATATGCAAATTTTTACCATATGCAGAGTTGTGGGAGGCTACAGAAAGAAAGATTTACTTTTCCAATTGTCGTACTGCAGTATAAGAAGCCCATATGAGCACTGATTGGTCAGATTTGATACTACAAAATTTATGATTATCTTTTTTAATACAGTGAGCCAAGAAGATTAGAGAATTGTGCTTGATACCTTTTGTTCTTATGAAATCAAAAAAAGATATTTCTATACTAATGAATTATATATACCTCAGAGAAATTAAGATTCATGTTGTAACAGCTCTGTGAAAAAGTATTTTTTAATTTAAAAAATCAAGTTCATATTTAGTTTAATAATTCTTTAAAAAAAAGAGTGTCTGTGAAATATCCTTCTATGGTATAATGTAGGTTTCATTTAATGTTAGGACTGATTATCAGGGCTTTTTTGTTGTTGTTGTTGTTTGTCTGTTTTGTTTTGTTTTGTTTTTCTCACAGAAGAAAATAAATGCAATCATATCATTTACCTCTTTAAAAATCATAAAGCTTGCCAGTCATTGATCAGTCTCCTTCTTTTTATTGTCCTTTCCACTGTAGGGAAAGTTAATCATACATCCCTGTGAGCCTTGGGTTCTCATGGTGAGAATTACTAAAAATATTGGCATTTAGTTTACATCTCATATTGGGTTCCCTGAAAATAACTTACTTACTTTGACAACAGTACTAGTCTTAACTTAGTATTAATATTGGAGATATTGAATGACTTTCTCAAGGTCACCAGTTTAGTAAGCGATGAGTCAGGGCTCTAACTGAAACTGACTCTGACTTCTCAACCAGCTGACACTCTCGCCTGGTGGAAGGGAAGAAATGCGTGTCATGAGTGTATCTGACCTACTGTTCTGTGCTACAAAGTTCTAGAAGAGTAGAACAACTTTTTAGCTGAAGCTGTCCTCTTATTATTGTATGCATGTGATCTCACAGCTTTTAAAATAAAGTTAGGCAGGCTTAACCCAAAGCAGGAGTCATTACTGATTTAGATAAATGTCTGAAACCTATTTTCTTCAAATTAGTTCGCTAGTTCATTTTTCAGTACTTCTATGGACACCTAAAATTTGTTCTCCAACCTGTCCATTTCTGCTTTTAGAACCCCTTGTGATTGAAGTTGGTTAAGACAAATTTTCTTTACTAGTATTAGTGATGACATTTATGTTTAAAATATAGAGAAGTATCTTCAGGAAAGAGTCTATTAGTTTATCAGCACTTGGATGACAACTGTAATCTTCTATTTTAGAAAATGTTTTTTAGCATCTAACATAGTGCTTAGCACCTAAGCAGTCTCCAGTGTATGATACTAAATGATTCTATAAGTTAAATATATATGTGAATGAATAACCTAGCATAAAGTTTTGCTCCGTCCAGAGTATAACAATTAACTGTTTATTGATAATCTTAAGTGAAATAATTCCTTAAAAGTTTGTAATAAAATCATCTGTCATTTTTCCACTATTTCACATAAAAATAAACAACCTTATGACAAGTTATTCCACTGGACTAATTACAATCAGAAAAACTTGAATAAGGTTCATGGTCAGAGATCATTTTGTTCAGTGTTTTAAATGAAGAAACAACTTTATTGTGATATACTGGAAAATAAAATAATTGCAGGTATTTAAAACACAAAACTGGATAAATATTATGTGAAATATCCAATGTGATGTCCTACAAAATCATGATTGTACAGGTTTCTGTTTATACAAATGTTAATTTATGCATACCTCAATTTTATATCCCACTGAAAAATGCATCACTGAATATTCTATGGAAAGGCAGTGTGCATTTACTTCTCTTAAATGTTTATATCCATGTCAACCTCTATCTGTACCAAATTTGAATATATATTTGTAAAAATGTAAAGGATTTGCCTGAAATTTAACACATGACTAGAAAATTATGATATAGATATTAGTTTTGAGAGAAGTTTTGAGAGATGTTTTGAATAAAAACTGTTATTTAGCATAATTGTTATTCAAGGGAATGAACAAGCTCCTCCTGCATCTCAACCATTAAAATACACAATAAAAAAGCCCCTAAGCCCATTGATATTTGTGTCTATGCACATTAGACAAGTAGATGAAAAAGAAAATAAATTATTATAGATCATAACTTCTGAAGAATGGTACGTGAGCGTGTGTACAATTAACTTTTTGAATTAGAGAGGCAGAAAATCCCTTTGCTTCATAATAAAATATGAGAACCTCATCACAGAAATTAACTAATTTCTATGTGATTGAAACAATATTTAAGCAAATTCTGTGTATTTATGGTATAAATGATAAAACAAAAATGTATATTAAATTTAGAAAAATGTACCTAACACATTTCTTTTATTGACTACTCTATTAAAAAAACCAACTCTCTCACACCTGTATTATAGCAGGTATTATCTGAGGGCTTCATAAACTTATTATGATGAAATTCTCACAGGAAACATTTCAAAATATATTTTCCTCACAAGCTAGCACTACAAGAAAACTTTCCAATAGCATTTAATGTAGATATAGTATGAAAAACTTTCTATTTATGTATCTGTATTGCAGCTTAAACTGTTTCTCACCTGTCTTCTTTGTTGGTCTCCCAACTGTTATTGCCAACATAAAAATAAATAGGAGTTTTAGTTCTCGATGGTTAGTCTGCCTGTCTCACTCTCAGCCTATTATCCTAATCCTTTCTTTGTATCCTTATTATTACTGTCAGAAGCCAATTGTGATAGGAGCCTAGCATTTTCGATTCAGGTGGGGAAAGATTAATGCCATATAGAAAAGCTTTTATGTACATAATCTGAGAGACAGGGAATATAGGTAGAGAAAAAAAGTTAGGATATCTCAATGTGATTATGTCAGTCATATTTAAAGTTATCCTGATTACTACAATGCATTTCAAAAAGGGAAAAGAGTTTTATTTGTTCAATACATTTATCATAAATAGCTTTGAGAAAGTTTGTTTATCCAAGCCAGAGACTAAAAATTTTATTTCATTTGAATACACTCGAGAAATGAAGGAGAATTAAGTTTTAAAGATAAATTACATGGGTTTATTAGGAAAGCATATTTGAGCATGAAATGAGTATGCATTAAATAAATAAAGGCTTTATTCTCACTAAAGAGTCTCCAGAGGGATTTTGTGTTGTTTTGTTTTGTTTTACTTCGTTTCAGGATGCCAAAGGACAATGAACTCTTACTTCAACAAAGCCAACAAAATATTTTAAAAATTACACCCCTAAAATACTCGATTAAATAGGTTTTATTTTAATTGTACAAGTATGTTCTGCATTCATAGAAAGTGACCAAAACTGATGAGGGTGATATGGTTAACGTGTTCCAGTAAGTTATCAATTGCGTAGATGAGATCTCCAAAGGGGTTGCGTGAATACGGGCCACTACAGCAGAGAAGCAATGTGGTGGTCCTTGCCCTCTGACGATGTTAAGTAGACAGCAGCAGCAACACAGAGAATCAAGCAATAAATATTGCATAATATTTACAAACCAATTACTATGTGCCAAAAATGCTTTTTAAAGGAGAATTAACCATCTTTTTTTGACGTATCACAACGATTTATGGATTAACATTATCTTCAGCTCAGTTTTGTTACAGAGATACGGCATTGGGAATGTCGACTGGTTTCCTTACGGTCGGCGTGGTTAGGCTGGAGCAAGACCTCGCACACAGGAAATTCATTGCCAGAGTCCCATGTCATCCCTCTGATGCATCAATTCCTGTTTCTTGGTTCTATGATTCCTGTAAGGGGCTTTTTATACAGAGCAGAATTATTTTTACCTTAATGTTTTCCTCTATGAGCAAATGCTCCTTTCTTCTTCACTTTCATCAGTGTCATATAGCCAAGCAGCTGTCTCCAGTGGTTTTTATATTTTTAGTTCTGGTGTAATCCAGCACAAGACTGCTATGTGTATTATACAGCTAACTCCTTCCTAAAACCTCAGACTTCAGTGTACCTCAAGACTTTCCATTAAACATGCAACCTTGTATATTTTGTGTTTGTGTTTCAAATTTGTGTTTCAAAAAGTAGACATATGATTACCCATCACTCAAAATATGATTATGATATTCTTTCAATCTATCAGCTCATTTCACTTCTCTGCTTACTAATCATAATCTAACATATAATAGCACAAGTGCTAATCCTTTACACATGTGCTTCTTTTTTTCTAGCTTACTATCTTGCCTACACTTTTATCCTACACTTGTTTTTCTTCCTTTTATCTTTATCTAATCTTTATATTTCTCAGTTCATGAAAAATGACTGCGCTGAAAGTTTGGATATTGAAGACGGTGAACAAAACCAAGCATAAAAGAAAACTTGAGTCACATCTTTATTTTTGCTCTTTCCAGGAGCTTTGTACACTGCCTTGAGTTAGGGAAAGATGATGTCAGAAAGAATCATCCTCCAGTTCAGCTCCACTCGCAGTAATTTGAAGTTATATTCTGGAATGACCTAATTCATGTTTTGCTTTGTTTTAGTTTGGTTTGGTTTGATTTTGCTTTGTTTTGTGTTTTGGCGACAAGGTCTCTCTTTGTAGTTCAGATTGGCCTCAAATTTACCACAATTTTCCTGCCTTAGCTTCCCAAGAAATTCTTCTTTTCAAGGTGACAACAGGACAAATGGAAATTTCCCACACTCAAGTGAAATCACACTCTCATAGATTAAATCTACAGGTCCTTCTAAAGTCTTGAGGTTTTGTGGTTCTACTGTGGGAAATTTAAAGTTCTGGGAAATTTTGTCATAACTTAAAAATAGGTACTCTCATTTTAAACATTCAAAGTTATATACTTTAATAAGCATACCAGAACTTTGAACAGCTCTAAAATATTTTTCTAAAAATGCGTGTGGAGCATAAAAATGGCCAGATATAACCACGAATGTGTTCAAAAGGGAAATAGAAAACTGATATAACAAAATATGAAAAACTAACTGCATGTCTTCATCCAAGAAACAAATAGGTTAGAGTAAGTAGACAGAACTTATGAAAACAGACTCATGAAATTATAACAACAAGAAGTAATTTGGGTCATAATTCTAATTACCATGAGTTCCTCTGATATGCTTGCTTTATTCCATAATTAATAAAATAAGGAACAAATTGTTCTTAATGCTATTTTTTGTTTACTTATGTATTGTTCCATCTGAAAAGAAAATTGCATAAAGAAAACTGCATTAACAGATCGTAGCTTCATGGGAAATATAGAGAATACACATACACATTTCAATGTTGACTTTCCTTCTTTCATCATGCATGAGACATGATTGAAATATAGTGTGCTATTTAAACTTTTTAAAAACTTTATTACAATAAAGCTCGCATTGCCATTACTCCCCCTCAAATACTTCCTTTTCCTGGTACCATTTTGCTTGCCTCTTTCTGAAGCAGTCCAGGAAATGTACTTTAGTTGTGTGGTCCTGTAACTGCCTGAAGATTCTGAATAGATTCGAGACCCTTCACGGTCGTTTAGATTTTGGGAAGAGATAGAAGCTGCATATTGCCAGATCTGGAGATCAAGATGGATGAGGACACACTGCATTGCTTTTGTAACTCTGCCTTTTTTTAAAATGGAATTGACAGCAGCATTCACCATATTTTTTTGTTATACCTCATAAGAACACTCACAAAAAAGGACATTCAGAACTCTTTTAGAAATGATAACAGCAATAGGACAAGTATTTAGGAGCAAGGTGGAATACTTTGAGCAAGATGAATGACAATGTGTATTTTACTGTAATAAATTTGTAAAATTTAAATATCATATTGTTGGTCAGTTTGCTAACGATACAATCCACATCCACATTTAATGTTACAAATTCTTATATGTTTTCAGAGAGTCCTCCTTCTAGTACTTTATAATAACTCTTAACTTCAAACTCTTCTAATATTTGCATCCACAAAACACAACTCTTTTTTTCTATGCAAAATACTATATTTATTGAGGCATTTGTGTTTGCTACCCATGTATCATGAATGAACCATGTCATAGTTTATCACTATGTTCCTATTTTTGCTTTCTGTCACTAAAGATTTTTAATATGCTTCCACCAAACTGATGTTTTCAACAAGCACTATACTTTTTGGAAATTTTTTGCATAACACAGTGTCTTTTAGGAGTTCATATGTTATGTTATAGGAAACCAACTTTATGTAGTTTAAGGAATTAGTTATTGATTCTAAAAATCTACACCTCTAACTTATTCTGTAGTTAGCACCTTGCAAGGAAAATCACTGATGAATAAAGATTTCACTGAAATACAGATATATAAAGTAACCAAATATCGAAGAAACAAAAGAAAAACATTTCAGCCTTACTGGGACAACAAAACACATGTAAACACAGACACATACACACTGTAAATTACTAAGGGATATAGGAATCCAGAAACCTTGAAAGTGAAGACTGAAAATATGGACTACATCAGTAAAAACATAATGTATAACTATAGGCTCCAAAATAAAAATAAAAATACAGGAAATAGACTGAAATAAATTAATTATAATAAGTGATCAGTATAATTCAAATAATTTAATTTTAAAATGAGAAAAATTAAAATACACATTTTATGCCAACATGAATATAATACATAATAAATGTGATGAGATGTTTATCCTTTCATAACATCAAAAAAGACAAATGAAAAAATGAAATAGTTGTTTTAACCATGAATTTATATAACTATTGAATAATTATTATTAATTTTAACGTTGTTTAGGGACATTAACACTCTCTAAATTGTTAGTTTGCCTATATTTTAACCAATTTAGAAATACTGTAGCTATATCTATCCTACTTGTGTAGTAGAATATACAAATGAAAATGTAGGCACAAGATTGATGTTTCATTGTTAGTTATAACAGCAAAGTTTTTTTTTTTTTTTTTTTTTACCTTTTTGTCCACATATCCTGTATTTATTTATTTATTTATTTATTATTATTTTTTTTTATTTAAGCGAAGAAAAACAAAACAAACAAAAACTACAACAACAACAACAAAAAAATGACATATATAGTAAAAACAAGCAAAAGAGACAAGCAAACAACTAGCATAAATACACAACATTGCAGGTTTACAAAACCGGAAGATAGAAGCTTGACAATGGTTGCAATTTGCGCATCGTTATCTTTAAAATGGTTTCTTACATTAACAGATATAGACCTGCAAGATTGATCCAATCATATGAGTATTAATTGTTCCCTCTCAATAACGAATACA
>RJWM01002046.1:0-137872 GCA_004363535.1 Dasyprocta punctata | reverse complement strand
GCTCTGTGTTCGCCAATAGCCGAATCTATATATTTTTAACATTCTACCTAATTAACATTATGGCTTTTGATCTTTTCTGCATCTAGCAACAAAACTAGAAAATTCTACTTTATATTACTGACATCTTAAGTCCTCCTTCCAGAGTGCAGCAGTATGGAATTTTTGTTTTATGTTGTGAGGCTTTTCCAGTTTTCCTGCATACTTTTGTCCTTTAGTAGCAGTAGAGTTTCAGCCTTACGAAAATTCAGCACAATTTCTCTGTCTCTTCTCATTTGTTTATATATTTTCTATGTAAAACATGTGTGCCTGGAAAGTTTTTTTTTAAGTTGAAAGTACTAAAAGTAAGCTGCCTCATCCCTTGGAAAACCTGTATTTAACTCTGAGTAGAAGGGCAAGTAATTTGGTTGACAGCAAATGCCTCCTAGCCTTTTAGAAGCTTTTTTTCTTGGTAATTAGTTGTGAAGGTTTTGTTTGTTGGTTTCTGACAGAGGCCTAACAAGGAGAGGCAAAAGGGTAGAAAGGAGGACTCTGATTAGGAGCGAGGGTGACCTCCTGGCTTGTCCACAGCTGCAGTCCCTGAGGGAGAAGCTTTCTGGGCGGGGAAAGCTTCCATTTCGAGTCAGTTGTATACAGTACTGTAGCACCCCTTTACTGTCTTAGGGAATAGTTTTTAAAGGTAAAATCCAGAGCAATCCAGAGAAGGTTCCTCTTTTTACACAGTTGCTGCTACTGTGCAACCTACAAACCCTGATGGTGGCAAGGGTATTGTTATGAATTAAAAATTGGTGTCAACCTAACACGAGCTGAATTAAGTCAGCACAGTGCTGCGTGTAGATGATCAGCCTGAGGACTGTTGCCAGTAATAAAAGGAGACATGGCGAGGAAGATTGAGGTGTTGTGGGTTCTCCTAAATGTTGCTGTTTCAAGTCATTGGTTCTCCTTGAGGAGCTTGTCATGCTGGCTTCCCTGATATGAATGCAGCCATTATTATCAGAGGAACTCAGGACCTTGTTGCTGAGAGTGGCCGTGGTTCACTTTGGGGGAGCTCTGGTCCTTGCATTGAGCATCGTTTCCTGCCTCCGGAGGGGAAGATGTGTGCTGTTCAATCTCCAGGAGAAGCTGTCACGCGGGCTTCCTGACACATACTTGACTGTTCTCACTGTCAGAGGAGCTTGGGACCTCACTGTCACTGAGGATAGCTGTGGTACTTTTCAGGGAAGCCCTGTGGTCCTTATTTTGAGCATCACTTCTTGGCTCCATTGCAGAAACCTAAATCTACCGGCACAGATCCCTAACCCCGCTGGCACAGATTTTCTAGCTTCCACCACTGACCTTTGAGCCTTCCCATGCGCAGATCTATGAAACAGACTTGCATGAATCATTGTCATGGGCTCTAGGCCTCCAGTTGGACTTGTGGGAGGCACTGTCATGGGCTCTAGGTCTTCAGCTGGACTCATGCAGGACATTGCTGTGGGATCCAGGCTCTCAGCTGAATTTTCTAGGTCTCTACGTGTTTTGGACAGATTTCCTGTACTTCCTTATAAATTCTGTGTCCTGTATGTAATTGTTCTCCTTGCAACCCCTGACTACAACAGATATGTACACTGGAAACTTCTCAGAATAATTTTCATTTTAACAGTGTTCCAACATGTTAGATCAGCTTGGCAGTGAGAAACAGTGAGTCCAGGACTTAATAATACCAAGAATTTACAACTTTGGGCAGTGGTTTTTATAGGTTACAGTACTGAAAAATATAACAAATGTATCAGGTAGAAAGAAATGTGAACAGTGAATTCCCAGAAAGTTAAACTAACAAGCAAATACATAAATTATTAGTACTTCAGATCTGTTTCACCTCAGAAGAATACAGAACTGTGACTATATGGCTTAAATTGGGACTAGCTTGACATATTTGGCACCTTCATATCTTACATGAGAAATGAGATCAACAATCTAAATTATTGCTGGGCATGGAGATGAATGCTTGTAATCCCAGCACTTCGGATGCGGAGGCAGGAGGGTCACTGTGAGGTTGAGGACAGCCTGGGCTACATATTGAGACCCTGTCTCACCCCCTTCCCAAACTAAATTATTATGGCCTAAATATATGAGGTTCCAACACGGGCAGTCAGTGGCAAAAATAAATTGCTACAAGATTTCAACTTAAAGGTCGGGGATTTAGCTCAGTGGCTTAAGCACCTGCCTGGCAGGTGCGAGGCTGTGAGTTCGATCCCCAGTACCAAAAAAGATTTCAACTCAAATACATAGCATCAATTACATTTCACCAATTTTTGGCACTTTTATGGCTACAGAACATATATGACTGATTTAAAAAGTATGTCAGGACTGGGGGTATAGCTCATTGGTAAAGCACATGCTTAGCATGTGCAAAATCCTGTGTTTAACACACACACACAAACACACACACACACCCTCCCGGCAGGACAATATGGATACTAGAATAATTTTCAGGGGTTACATGCTGACTACAACTGACTTGGAAGACTAGGTCATCAGACTACCAGCACAGGTATACTCCCTTCAAAACTATCATGCGAACAGAAACAGGTTGGTGAAATGTGAAAGCGTAACAGAAGCTATACTTGTAATGTTACAGTCACATTTTAGCCTCAAAGCCCTTGCAACAGGACTTGGTATGTTCTAATTCATTTTCTTCTCCTTGCTGATCACTCTACTTGCATCCATAGCTATTTGAATACTTTCTTAAGGTCCACCAGCTTCCCTGCATGCAGTCACACATCTTACTCCTCTCTCATCTCTCTAAGTACACCAGCCTTCAATCTACTCATCAGTTCACCAACACTCCCTGTAGTCTTTTTTCTTAATTTCTAATTAAGACACTTATTTCTTCTTTTGCCTCTGTGGGTACATAGATGATATTGGGATACATTTTGCTAAGTACACAGTAGTAATCTCTATGCATCTTTTCCTTGAATACTGACCTATCTAGGAAATGTTTGATATTAAGTTAACATTATCAAATATTTAACATGTATCAAGTATAACAGCTTTGCTATTCTAATTTATTACTGTTATAATTCTACAAATCTTTTTTTCAGAGCAAAATACAGGAATAAAACTAAACGCTGGAAGTATGAGGAACTTCTCAAAAAGCAAGGAGTAGTATCAGAAAGACACTTTTATACTGTAACACTGATCACAGAACCTTTTTGAGGATTTTCTGCCCATTTCATAACCACTGGGTATTTCGAGTCTACCACTTACAACACTGCACACATTTTTGACAGAAATGTATCATAAAACAACTGATCCGCTCTCTGGGGGACTGGGTGACCTGTGCGGACCCCCGGAGAACAAGAATAGGCTCTTCCAGGACCCACCCCGCTGGGCCCCAGCGGCTCCGGCTCCGACCACGAGACAACTGATCTGCCCTCTGGGGGACTGGGCAACCTGCGCGGACCCCCGGAGGAGAATGAAAATGGGCCCTTCCAGGACCACCTCGCTGGGCCCCAGGGGCTCTGGCTCCAACCACGAGACAACTGATCTGCCCCCTGGAGGACTGGGCAACCTGTGCAGACCCCCGGAGGAGAACGAGAATGAGCCCTTCCAGGACCCACCCCACTGAGCCCCAGCAGCACTGGCACGCGGGCTTGAAACCAAGGACGAACCCCTCCCCCCCACCGAAGCAACCTGCTGGTCTGGAGGTCTGGCTAAATTGATAGCAGCTAAGGAACATTAAGCAACTAAATGCTAGTATTGTTTCGTGGATTTTGCAGGCCTCTGGTCGGCAACCTGAGAATCTCTTTGGAAGATGACAGTAGGCAATGCAGCAAATATGAGGGATTCTCTTCTGTCATATCTCACTGTTTTGCTTTACTCTGATCATTATTATTATTATTTTGCTTTATTTTATATTCTGTTTTTATTGGTTTTATTCTGTGTGTTTCTGGTTCAATTCTACTACACCTATTGGAATGGTCAGCTATTCTGAAAATAACAAGATATACTATAGTAGCTATTGCATTCACATTATCTTTCTTCAAAGTTCTGTACCAGTTCTGCTTTGTTTTGATTGACTTTGTTCTGTTATGTTCTGTTGGATTTTACTACCTTTAAAATAAAAAAAAATTTAAGTAAACAAAAAAAAGAAATGTATGATGGACTTTGCTATGTCACAAATTAACTTTACTCTGAATAAATGTTCTTTACAGACCACTCATATCAGCTTTAGAATATGAATTCCTAAATGCACAGACTCAGAATCTAGAGACTTAGAATACAGAAATAGATGACAGCATATTCTTTCTTTCTTTTTTTCTTTATTTCTTTCTTCCTTTCTAAGAGTCTTTTTCAGCTTTAACAGTATGACTGCGTGAGAAGTACAGTATCTACGAAATTATCTTTGTATATGATCTATTGTATGAAGTGGACCACTTCACTGGTAAGACCCTATTACTTATCTTTTAAGACTCCATTCAAATGGCTCTTTTTAGTTTTCCTTGGTTGTGCTAAATGGAGTCAACCTTACTTCTTTGAATAGCTACAGAAGTCACAGTTCACACTACATATGTGACTCCTTGTACCATACTGTGTCATGCTCACTGTAACTCATGCTACCTGACTGTAAAGTCCCAGAAGGCACATTTATTTCTAGACCCTTTGTAGTGCCTTGTTTTTGTAAGTGCTTAATATATTTTTATGGAACTTTTAACCTACAACTAGAAAAAGCTTTACATATCAAACATTTATATAACTGTTCGCATTTATGATTTTTTGGTGGAGGAGGAGAGAAAAAAATTTAGGAAAACTAACAGATAATGTGGAGTTTTCTTAGGGATCTGTGATGTTACATAATACAAAAAAACTTCAGACCATAGGCTGGGTCAAAACTGTTACTCTTCCCAAACCTATTGGATAACCTTGCAAGAATGTGAAGTTCAGTAAAGAAATGCGCATGCAGAGGATGAATGAGGAAGACAGAAGTTGGGGGTGCAGTGAAGACAAGATTAGGCAACAGATTCTGCCACTGTGAAGTTTACCTTCTGGAAGCCACTGAATCTTTCACCTCTATGTACTTGCACAGGATATTTGAAGTTCAGTTTTAGATAAATGTTCATGAAATTCAAGAGACTCACACCAGAAGTAAAACTATCTTCACTGATACCTGCTTATTGATTGTGTGTTTACAAGAGCTGGTTGTTTTAGTTCTTAACCCTACAGGTTCCAGTTATACTTGTTACTGTAATAATATGTTCCAATTAAAATTTTGTAAAATAATATTAGTAGAAAGTAAGTCATTTCTATGAAAATCAAGCTTAATGCTTTGGGAAACTCAATATAAGAGCTACTAAAAATGTTGCTCACAGATGTGAAAGACAAGGGAAAATCATAAAACTCTTCAAGTATTACACAATAATATTGCTTCACCAGAGATTAGTTTCATTCTTCCTTAAAAAAAGATTTCCAATCTTTTCACCAAGACTATAGGTATAGTAGTTTATGAAAGAAAGAAGACAAGGTATTCCAACGAGTAGACTCCTATTTAAAAATACAACAGTTGGGGAGAAGTCACCAAGAAATCAACTAGCCAGCCATTCTGGTGAGCCGCACAAGCTGCACGGGTTCCAGGGAGAGAAAAGTCAGACAGCGCCTCCCCTGAGCCTACTGGCACACAGGCTGAAAATCAAATACCGTCGCCCATCAACTGCCACCATAAGCAACCCGCTGGTTAGGAGGACAGGCTGAGTTGATAGCAACTAAGGTACATAAAGCAACTAAATGCTTGTATTGTTTGGTTGATTTTTCAGGACTGGGGCCAGTGGTCTGAGCATCGTTTGGGAGGTAACAGTGTGCAATACAGCAAATATGGGGGATTCTCTTCTGTCTTATCTTTGAAGTCCAATATTGTTCTCACTGTTTTGCTTTGTTATGATTGTTTTGCTTTATTCAATATTGTCTTTTGATTGGTTTTATTCTGTTTTGTTTTTGGTTTGATTTTGCTATACCTGATGGAATGGACAACTATTGTGAAGATAACAAGATATACTATGGTAGCTATTGTTGTTTTCCTAGTATTCTGCTTTGAAGTTCTGTACCAATTTTGCTGCATTACTTTGATTGGCTTTGTTCTGTTTTGTTTTGTTGGATTTTACTTTTTTTTTTTTTTTTTGGCGGCACTGGGGATCAAACTCACAACCTTGCACCTGCCAGACAGGCGCTTAAGCCACTGACCCAAACTCCCAGTCTTAGTTTTTTGAGGCAGGGTCGTACTATGTAGCTCAGGCTGGCCTACCACTCTGTTGTAGCCCAAACTGGCCTCGAACTCACAATGCTCCTCCTACCTCAGCCTCCGAGTGTTGGGATTAAAGGTGTGTGCCACCACGCCCGGCTGGATTTTACTAACTTTAAAATAAAATAAAATAAAAATACAACAGTGGCTTCATAGTACAAGAGTAGTGAATACAGGTAAAGTATGTTTAAAAAGTTTAATGCTCTATGTATCATTATTTTTTTATTTTTGGGTACCAGGAATCAATCAGGACCTTGCTATGTATCATTTTCTACACTGACAACTTTAGTAGGGCCCCTTCTTGACTACTATATAAATTAACAATCCAGTTTGCTTTGGGTTAAAAGGTCTGAGTTTCATAAGCATTGTATTTAAGAAGACCCCTCATGGAAATATCACATAAACACATAAAATTCACATGATTTTATGGGTGATAAACTAATATGAAGGTCACAAAAGACTGGAAAAAAAGGCAAGCAAAAATCTAAACCTAATAGCAACTATTCAGTATTGTTTTGCTGTCTTTCATATGCTATGTGTTTGTAAATCTAAAATACTTCCACTATTACAAGTTGCATGACAAAGAAGCTATTATATAACACATTATTTTGCTAGTGTCACCAGAAAAACTAATCTTATGCTTTCAGAGCAGAGTTAAAATATCAAGTATTTGTATGAGAAAAAGGAAAAATCATCCTTTTCTTCTTACAATTTATGTATTAGGAAGAAATAATTAGAACAAAATTTTAAAGTTAGTTTTAAAAGGTCTTGAAAGGCCAATGCCTAAGTATCTAAAAGTTGAGAGGCAACATGTATCATAATGTAAGTAAAAACTTTAAAAATCAAATTGATCAAACTGTTTAAATAAGAATTTCTAAAGAGACCAAAACATTTCTGTAAATTTTCTTATTTCTGTATCTGTTCTAAAAATTTATGGTGAAACAAGAGTCATAGGTCTGGATACCACAGCCAGACACAAATATGTTAATTTTACCACATAAACTTTATTTCAAATTACTTAGATTAAAATTACAAATAAGTGTTTAAGATTGACACTTTGTGTGGTATTCTATTTATACTGTCTCATGATTATATTTTTAAATTCATCTGTTCTCTCATTTGCCTATTGCACAGACTCTAGCACTGGCAAAAATAGACTTCAAAAAAATGAAAATCTGTCCTAAAAATATTTCTGTCACATTTTCTTATAAACATATAATATGATTAAATACATTTTCCCTCTGTCTTATCGTTTTACTGATACAGTACATAAGAATTTGGGTTTTTCTCAAATAAAATGTCATGTTAAACAACTTAAAAACAAAAGTTCCTAAATTACTAAAATACTTCAGTTTCTCTTTATTAACGAAACAAAATAAAAGACTGCAAGAAATAACTATTAACTTGAATTATTTTGATGGAAAAACTGATAATTTCTTAAGGGCTAGACAGAAGCATGCTGGTAATTTTAATTTCTTTTTTCCTTTAAATGTATGATTTACACTATGAGAAGAAAAACAAAAACAGGGTGCAAACGTTACGGTCTTTATTTCCCATAAATGGTTATAAAACAGCTCTGATACATGAATATAAAGTGGGCAGGACTGGTTCTCTGGCTTATTAGCACTTATTTTCTGAAATAAAACAGTGCTCCTTCAAAATTACAACCTCAAAATCTGTACATCAAAAAGTATATTGACTTTCACATATTATGTTTGTATGTTGGGAATTTTCTAACTAGATGAATGATTAAGTTAACAAAGTAATAATTTAATAAAATATACTTGGTATGGTGAGCATAAAAGAATGGAAATTTGCCATATAAATATATGTACCCACATTTTATTGCTTGACCAAGACTAACTTGAAACAGAAACTTTGATTACCAGTGGAAGATAAAACGTCTTCACTCCTCTTGAAGTTGTAAATAAATTAAAAGCACTACATACTTTCGCATAATTATACAGAAGCTCATGTAAAAGCTGTTTTTCTTCTTAACATTATGCACTTAAATACTATTAAAACAATAAGTAATGAGCTACATGAGTCTGGTTCCTTTTTACTGGTTATGTCTTTAATGACAACAGTAAATGAAACTTTCACTGCTTTTATGTCTGTCTTCAAGATAACTTTTTTCTTTTTCCAGTGTCTTAGAATTCTAAGGTATTTTAATAGTCAAATGAGATAATTATAGGAATAGGTATATAAATAGACAGGATCTAAAGTAAGTTTAACTTATAAAAGTATTTGATTTCAATTCAACCAACATTATGAAGTATACACTGAGTATCACCATTCAGAAAGCAGACATGGGCATAAATTATTTCATGAATAATTAACAATGAAAGCATCTAATATTATATGAAAGAAGTACATTTTACCTGGATTAGATGAGGCAATGCTTTTAGCTTAAGGCAAAACCAAATTCCCAGCTTGCATGGAAGCAAATCGTGCCATTGTGGTTTCATCAGCAATCTAAAAGGGTAGGGAAATCCAAGTAACAAATCAGCAAAAGAGTCTCAGAACATTGGGAAACAAACAAACAAACAAAAAAACCAAAAACCAAAAAATTTTGAGTTCATGAATTCCTTTTTGAATACCTATTTCACCAACAACCAAATATGAAGTATTCTGTGAAATATTTGACAGTTATCACCTAATCTGACTTAATTTTTCATGAAATATAGTAGTTACAACAAATGCAATATATAGCAAGTAATAATACAGGCTAACATTTAGGGGAAGGAGGCTCCTAGTCAAGTTACAAAGATGAAGATGCAAAATCTCTCTTTATAACTTGAGCTTTTCATCACTTCTACAAAACAGATTCTTAAACCTTATGATTACTTCAGCTATTAAAAACTAACCATTCTCAGAGCGTTCCCAAGTGCTGACAACCAGATATGAAGACTGTAGCATAAACAAACCAATACATAAAAATCAATGTCATTTGCAGTTCACTGAAGCATTACTCACTAATGTCATCAGAATAGAAGACAGGCAGAATAGTCTCTGCTCTCCATTCCACATTGATCCAGTTCATGCCCTGCTGTGTGAACTATTTAAACCCTTTATTTCTTTCTACGAATCAATAGAAGAAACGGTGGTATCTTTCTGAGTGTGCAGCGTATCACTGCCTCTCTACATGTTGTCACTTCTCAGCTAAGAGATTCTTCTACTAATAATTTTTTTCCTAAAGTTCACTGCAAAACTTCAAACTATAAGAAACTATAAGAAATCAAAATTTTATATCATTTAAATATACATATATAAACATTTTATGAGGAGAGAAAAATTCTACAAATTTCACTTAAGATTAGGATTTGTCTTATAAACTACGGTACATTATTCTTTATATACTATAGATGCAATGAGAACACATCTGCAATGGATATAGATATAAAAATATTTTAAAAATTTCAAATCATGAATATTTTTATTTACTCCCACCTTTCATTTTTTTCTGAAGCGCCAAGTTTTGATACATCCACACTCTTGCCTCCTGTTCTTTTTTTCTTTTCTCTCTTTTTTCTACTAAGCAGTTCATCCTTAATGTGGAAAGAATTATGGCTATAGGTTATCATTAAACATGTGCTCTTCAAATGCTATCAAGACTCTTCTTTGAAGGGTAAACACTTTAGAGGAACATTTATGCAAATGTATGGATGGTCCAACATGATTAAGTAAAATCATCAATCTTTTTGCAATAACTGTTGCCATGGTATCCTGGCCTTAAACACACATGATGTTCAGCAGTGTCAGTCATGTGCATCTCCATAGCAATCAAAGTTTTCTAACAAGAGAAAGTATTCAACTTACTTTTTCTCATTCATGCAACTTTAATAACATCACTTCAAAGGGAATAAGTAAATAGATGCTAATTCATGAACACTGATAAATGTTTATACAAATCAATAAACAAATATCAAACACAAATTCATACCAGAATCAACAATACAGAAGCATATTAGATCAAGAAACGTATAACTGTTTAATGAACTGTTCTCTGAAGGTATAAAATATGTTCATTTCAAATCTTACTTAATTAAAATGCCTTTTTAAAAGCAATTTCTTTAAAAAAAGTAAGTATTATGGTCAGTCACAAAAAATTTCTAGAACTAGTCTTACATTAAATAATAATTATTTAGAAGCTGATAATTAAGAAAGCATGGTTCTACTTTCTAATTTCCAGCTAACCAGGGAGATTTTCACAAAGTTTTACAATAAAATCAAATGCCGTATTTTTTTAAAAAAAGGATATTTGGGAGTTTTTGAGTTAGCAATAAACACTACTAAATATAAAAAACTATTTGAATAAAGAGCATATGTAGAGAAATAGAAATTTTCATCACTTGAGAAATAAATGTCTTAAATTCCATATAAAATGAAGGAGGCTAGATCAGTTGATTTATCACCAATACTTACCAGTTGTTTTTCCAGGTAGATTGACCAAACCACAGCATAATGACCCACTGTGAGAATAATGAACAAGAGTAATGCCAGCTCAGCATTGCTCATTTTTCTCACTCGCCTGTAGTAGAATACAGGCTGTCGCCAATCTGGAAGTCCATTGATCAGAATATCATCATACCTACAGTAGCAAATATAACAGTTTTTCATGGGGTGTTTAAAATAAACAACAGAACTTTACTTACATTTTCAAAGAGGAAAGGAAAAATGATTTCTCTGAAAAGATAACATTTATGTAGATTACCAGGACTGCACTCTGCAGTAAATTCAAAGCACCCTATGTGGCTCGGTTATGCCCACCTTCAAGCAGGTGCATAGTGGTAATATATGTTAGATACCAGATCTCATGCATTACAGCACCTAAAGACTATGACTCCGCCATGACACCCTAACCTAAAGGAACTACCTATGATCTACCTGTCCAACACACTGCAGGAAAAACCCCACCACAGAGTTAGCAATCAAAGGAAGGACTCAACAGGAGAAAAAGTAACATCAGGGTTATTTGATACCATAAATTACACATTAACTGGAGCAAATTCAGGATTCAAATTTTAGTCAGTGCTTTTATTTCTACTCTTATAATATGGCAGTTCAGTGTTGAAATATTTATACACATCATTTTTTCAAAGCTTTTTAAAGAAGTAAAAGCCTTTTGATTTTGTATTGCTCATGTTCTGTTAGAAAAGCAAAAATTCCAAAACTAGAAAGGGGTGAGGAAACATTTAATGCTTAAGCCATATTTCTCAACAAAATTATTTGCAAATATTTAAGTAGTAATTTCCTCATTTTTGGCTTTTGTTGGAAGGGAAGACTATTAATAAGTAAAATTTTAACTGTAATGCATTTTAATCATCTTTCTTGGTACCATCAAGCTAGAAAACACTTCAAAATAAAATTTCAACTGAATTTAAACATATCTGTCAGTTGAGGGAAATATTTTTAAGGTTAAAAATAAAGAGTAACATTTATGATTGTTAAACTCAAAATGGTCACACACAAACACTGTATGTTCAACACACACAACCTGTTAATCTTAATTGAACACAACTCATTAAATATTCTAATCACACTATTTCTCGAATTAAATGTTCACTGAAAGTCCTAATTTGGCGCAACACATTGACCAAAATATTTTAATTAAAAATATTCTGAGTTAGTAGCAGGCCTAATGACACGAATAGAAATAGGGCCTATATTGTCAGGCAGGTCAGTAGAACTCAGTAGTAGGTTTTTCTCAAGTAAATTGACCGATCTAGGAATAATAGCGCAGCTGCTAAACTGCCAGTCTTGACATGTAAATCAATTTAAATGCAACAACTGCAGTAGCTACTTTGATAGTTATTAAATTGATACCTTGGAGATATGCTAAAAAAAGTAAAGCAGAGGTTTATTACAGGCAACTTCTTTTTTTAGTAGAAAAACACTGGTTATTAATTCAAAATATATTTTATTAATAAATTTTAAAATGACTTTTAAATTGACATTATTAATAATGCCATTAGATCAGAATAACCAAATATTAAAATCAAAGGACATTAATTAGTACTAAACTCTCAAAAGGCAAACTATATTTTACAAGTGTCTACGAATTAAAATATGGTTGTGTAGTAACAGTCTTACAAAATTTGAAATTTAGTATCCTTTCTCAACACTTGTAGCAATTCTTGAAATAGTGACCTCAAGATACCATGCTATGACTTTGTCTTCAAAAATTTCTGTTTAAATCTATCTTTTAAAAACTCGTTAAAAAAACTGGCTATTTTAAATTAGACATAGGGTAAGTACAAAGGTTTCGATTAATATAACATAAGATTACAACATTTGAATGAAGCCCAATGAATGTTAAGTCTCAAATTTATTTTAGATCTTTATCTTTTTTCAGATATATTGAGGGAAAAAGATGAATATAAAAATCACTATTTTTATAAACTTTCTCATAATATAACTTCATGTAAAAATATTGTTATTAATTTTTAAAATTTCAGAAAGTGGAGACAACTACCTAGTAAACATTACTAAGTATTAAATTTGTTTTGGATCTAAACTGTATCAGAAGAAAGCATAGCTGAGAGCTTTGTTAAGAATCTCATCTAATATTTTATCACCATCATTACTGAAAATGGTAAGTATCTGTGAATACTACTATTTTTCTACCTCATGTATAAATTGTATTTAGTGCACAACTATTCAAGACTGCAAAACCTCACGCGCCAAACACATTAAACACAACCAGATATTTACTAGGCTATGACTGCCACTCTCAACAACAGTGTCCAAGAATTAAGCTTAGAATCAATGCTCTATTGATTTTGCTATCAATGAACATTATGGCTCACACAACTGGCCATTTTAAGGGAAGATAGCATCTATTATAGTTCACTTTTTAGAATATATGCTGTTAAAAGATAAATTACCACTTCCTTGATGAAACACCAAAAAGACAAACACACACACACAAAAAAAGACAAACACACTTCTCAAAATATAGACACTAAACTCATAAGTTATTTAAGAAAAAACATTGCTCTGTGAACACAAAATTTAAAGTATCACTTTATTATATTTTGTTAATATTTCAGCGCACATCAGTATCAAAATACTGTGTAATTGAGATTGATAAACTGTGCTTCCCTGGTACCACAAAAATATGCATTATATTCTTAACTACGTGTTATGTTAAACTATGTGCTTTCAACGATGTGTTAAACCCAGATTAAGAATGTATGAATATATAAATGTGTTATAAGATACTCAGAAGTAAATCTCTATGATGAAAATATCACCAATGAAACAAATGCTCTGCAACTATGAAGGGTTCTTAAAAAAGAAAACACTAATTGATCAATTCCATGCATCTAACATGCGGCCTTATGTTTATTTCACTTGATTTTCTTAAAATGTACACAAGAAACATAAAATAATGGTTGTGTAATTATTAATGAGCTCCTATTAGAATCTGCAATTCATTCAACACATGCAGCCTAATACAAACACTGGAAAAAAAAGTGAACTTCAGAATTTTTGAATTACCAGCATAAGTATTTATGTAAATTTAAAATTTTAGCATAATTTAAAATATAGAATAGCAATGATATAAGCAAAATGGAAAATTCGTATATTATGAAAATGAATAAATAATTCCACCAGTTGCCAACATTGTGAATTTTCTATCATACAAAGCTTGTTAAATGTCAATGCTATATGCATTTAGGTGCTATTTCAAACCTTCCAGTAAAAATCACTTGTACAAAGATCATAAATAGGAAACAAGACTAAATTAATTGATCTCACATTTTAAAAAAAATATACATATATGTCAAAAACTTCGGTGCATATCACTTTATATACCATATACAAGTGTCTACTATCTCCAAATTAGAGAAAGTGCAAAAGTAAGATTTCTTATTCTGTTTTAATGTTTATTTTGATTTGAACACATCCGTAATCCAATTTATAATAACTTGGCAATGGATTTATAAAAGCTTTTGGCAATCAAGGCTAATAAACTATTTATAAATAAAACATTACTTAATAAACTAAAAAATATATCCAACTTTTACAAATATAGTAACACATAAAACATAAAAAATCAGATTAGCAAAAGAATATGGGTCAAAATTTATCACAGATTTTAACAAAAGTAAATATGTTAATATTATTAAAGCATAATCCAGTGTACATATGTAATGATTGGTACTCAGTACTTTAAAGTCAGTTCTATACTTTTTTTGTATGGAAATTTATGTTGGACCATAGTTGGGCCACTGCTAACTAAGCAAGAGTTTAGGAAAGGTTGCTATGTTAGGTTTTCTTACACTAACCAGGAAAACCTGTTATTTTCATGCCACAGTCAACGCCTCTGGGGAAAGGGGAAGGGAGGTGTCAAAAGTTGATTCACAACTGCACACCTAGGTCTCTACCTAAAAGAAATGAAAACATACGCCCACACACTAAGACTTCTAGGTGACTGTTTGCAGCACTGCTCATCGTCACCAGAACGTGTCAACAACCCACTGCTCCACCTACTGGTGAATGGATGCACAAGTGGTATTGCCACAAAATGAAATGTTATTTAGCAATAAAAAATAGACCACTGCAGTACCCTACAATATGAATGAACCTCAAAAACTACACACTGCATTAAGTTCACTTACATGAAATGTGCAGAAAAGACAAATTTATAGGTACATAAGGTAGATAAGTGTTTGTCTAGGTCAGGCATCAGAGTTGGGACTGCCTACAAATGGGCTTGAGAGAGTTTTTTAAGTGATCGGAAATGTTCCAAAGATTGGATTGTGGCAATGCTTTGCATAACTCTGTACATTTATTTAAAAATCATGGAATTGTACACTGAACAGTTTACTTTTATGGTATGCATTTTATATCTAAATAAGGCTGTTATAAAAGAAAATACAACTTTTTCTAAAAGAAAGGTTATCAAGAAAAAAGAAAACTGAAAGGCTATCCAGCATGCTAATTTATTTATCTCATTTCCATTCCACTTTCTAAGAAAATGTGAATAATGCATCTGATTTCAGTGAAAGCACAACTATATGTAAGGGAAATAAATAGGAAATGTGTCTATATCAACTTTCCAAACTACAAATTTCTGGAAGGTTACACTTTTAAAAGCGCTTATCAATGAGTATTTAAGATCAAGTTATGATATCAAAAAGCATTTTTAATACCAATGTAGGACAACATTCTTTTACAAGATAAAGCTGATTGTGCTCTTTTTTTTTTTTAAAGGAATTAGGAACCCTAGGTAACTGTCTGCAGAGATGCCTTTCTCCTATATGTTTAAATACTCACAGGTCACCTGGCCTCAGGCACAGCTTTAGAGGAGTGATTCTCAGCTTGATTAGTTAAGACTTTTGCCTCAAGGAAAACCAGTTACCAAAGAGTTACTTGTGCCTCAAGGGGTATAAATACTACAGCTGTTTGTGTAACTGCCAGATCAATTTTTTTCTACCAACGCTCTTAAATAAATGCAAAGGAAACTAATCCTACAGAGATAATATTAGATGACTCTGTTAATGAAAAAATAATTTATACATAGGAAGTGATTTGCTCTAAAAAGATCAAAATAATTTCACAAAGTGAAATAAACTGTCACGAAGTTTACTGACTTCTAAGATATCAACAAATAAAAAGACAAAATGTGATGGCAAAGATGACGGAACACTAATAAGACTATCTACAGACACATTCCAGATGTGTGAAACAAAGCTAGGGCCTCACTGAAAGAAAGCAACTAGAAAATATGCACACAAAGACCAAAACTTCTTTCAACACACTTATAGGACTCTTTCAACATTATTATTATTATTATTATTATTATTTTTTTTTTGCAGCACCGGGGATTGAACTCACAACCTCACACCTGCCAGACAGGCGCTTAAGCCACTGAGCCAAACTCCTGGCCCTATAGATTATCTCAAACCAGAGAAATCTCTGCTATGGCACATGAACCAAAGCCAGCCCTTGTTATATTGCAAAGAACACTCCAAGAGAACAGCTTGAACCCTTGCTTTGCAATTTGACAAACTGAGGTATATTCAAATTAAACAGCTAGATGAGAATCAAGAGTTGTAGCTATCCTTTCAAGATACAGAATAATTCCAGAGAATACATTTGAATAAGGGTTCAGAATGTCATATAAAACATTCTGTCTTGAAGATGTATTTGCCCCATAGAAAGATACAAATTGACTTAAGCTTAAATCTCAAGCACTTGGGTTTTCTGGTTTTTTTTTTTTTATAAGTATTCTTTTACTGTAAGCAACAGTTTCAAATTTTAGATTCTGGCCACTAGTTTCTTGGGGACCACAACCAACATTGCAGAGGGAAGTGGGGAGGAAGGAGAGGAGGAGAAGATAAGGAAGGAAGAGAAGGAGGAGAAAGATGAAGAAGGAGGAGAAAAAGAAGGAGGAGGAAGAGGAAACAGGAGGAGGAGGAGGAGGAAGGGGAGGAGAAGGCAGTGACTGGAATCTAGACTAGAACAATCAGTCTGTTTCACACGCAATAAATGTTTTGTGAAACTTCTCCTTTCCAGTTTGAGTGAAAATGTATTTCTTACTGTGGGTCTGACTTAAAGAACTCCGAAGCCTCTATAATTGTATCTACATTCCACACATTCTGCAGCAGTAAGACGCCCAGCTGCAATCTCCTCTTGAGGCACTGGCACTGTGAACTACTCACTAAACATACACGACCCTTCTGAAAGGCACACCAAGGCCTGAGAGTAAGCACTGCCTCCACCCTGAGGGTTAACCCTAATTACAGAATCACTGCAGTGAGTGAAGGAGGGGAAGGAGGCAAAAGAAATCAGAGAGGTGACTATTTCTCATCTACTCATTTATCTGTTTTCTCACAAACTGGGTTAACTTTTTTGAGAATGAGAAAACAATCAAGAAAGTATACTAACTTGCCTATTGCTAACAGGTTACTTCTAAGGATCAGAGTGGGAAAAGACCACCAGGCCCAGATAGGAGCTATAACTGACATGATGAAAAGAATGGACATTTGTTTGCAGTCAAGTGGTATTTGTATTTCCCAGGGCATAAACAGCTACATTAAAAATCTTATCTAATGAAGCTGAACTTAGTAACATTATAACCTATGATCTAAAGTCTGTAAGGTTTGAATCAACCTAGTAAATATTTTCAATAGAAATTAACTCTGCTCTAAACATCCATTTGTAAAACATTGCATTTCTTGGAACAAAAAATAGTAACTTATAAGAAATAAAAGTGTATAATGAAACTTAATTCTCTCCTTTTAAAAGCTGTGGCACAAAAATGTAACATCAATTCAAAAGTACAAATGAACACTCACCTCTGCCTTCGTTCATCATCCTTTAAAACTTCATAAATGGCCACCAACTAAAATAGAAGCATTACTTTAAAATAAAAATACTCTCAACTATAAATCACATAGGAGGGTGAAGGCTCTAATGCACATGCATAAAACTCTTTGTGCCCATATATGCAATAAACAGAAAATCTTAGTTATAAATACTATTTTATGTTTTTGGTAGCATAATAAGAGGTTAAAATTCTTGATATCAAAATAAGACTTTGTGAAAGATGCAAGAGTAATAATTTATCTTAAAGTATGGTTTTCAAAAGCAAAAACTATAATTCAGACACAAAAATGACAAATTATGCCCCGCCAAGAATTTCAAGATTCTAGTAATACAAAATACTAGTAAAAATGAATTTCATTTCAAAAATTGAATTAAAATGTATGTTAGATTTGTAAACTATGACTTCATTTTCAAATGGAATTGTTTCACATGTAAATTAATATTTCTACCATAAACATACTTATTAATATAAAAAAATAACAGCATTCTTCACTTACTTGTCTAAACTGAGTTTCTGCATTTTCATCTTTATTCTTGTCTGGATGTAAAGTTAGTGAAAGCTTACGATATGCTTTTCTGATGTCTGCAGATGAAGCATCCTGGAGGTGGTAGGGGGAGGGGGAAAATACAAAGCAAACTTTGTCAGAAAAAGAAATTCCCAGAACCTTGTTAAGATCTGAGAAGACAGCCAACCAAGTGCAGGACCCCAGGCAATGTAATTTGAGCAATCAGTCTAACAACCAGGCTATGCAGCTAGCTTGACCCACATGACTGAACAATTATTCAATCTAATTTGGCTCTCCTCTTAACTTTTCATTACCATACAGTCATTTAAAGAAGACAGTATTTGGCAAAACTTTTCAAACACTTGCTTTCCTAAAATTGACCAATAAATCTTTTTCAGTAATCAAGAGATCAAAAAGAAACATATTAAAAATTAATACATCTGTGTGCCTTCAGAGAAGGTCTTTATTTATTTGAGAATCTTCAAGCCGGTTTCTGAATCCAGGCTTACCAGATGTAGTTTCTTTATTGTTATTTATATTGAATTTACCATCCAGCAACATCTTATGGAATCTCGATTTCGCATGTGAAAAAAAGTATGCATATTTGAAGGCAGTTAAATATGCGTTTATCCAAAAATAATTATAACTAGAAAATTGTTGTTTTTTTTCATGCTTTGGAGGGTGTTTGTAATGTTTTCCAGTTTTCCCAGTCTAGTTTATAGGAATAAATTTGCCCATTATTCATGCATTACTAATATACATTATTTAACTATACAGTATTTAAGAAGACATTGTGGTTCAGTATTTCAGAATAAGTGGATGTCAAAAATTGTATTTTTTGTACCCTGTGTGCACAGGAAATAGCAAAGAACTCCATTCTACATGACCAGTATAAAAAGCACAACCATGACAAGGAATATGCTGTCAAATTGAGATTTAAAACCTATACCCCAGTAAGTTTAAAAAATATTTCAATAACATATTCCAGAGGCAACACAATAGCAAAACTGCTGATTAAATTTGTCCCTTGTTTGATAGCTGTCCAATTAATTCCTAAAACTACTATACTGAAAATGAGTAAAAAACCAAACCAACACAAAATTCTACATATGTAGGATTAAACAGTTATCAAATAAATAAAGATAAAATGAGAGTACAATTAGTCTGTCAAAGTTTTCCTTGGCAACCCATAATTTTCATTACTAGTTTCCTGGGGCTTGTTGCTTCTGGCTAGTATGCCACCCTAGGTGTGACTATTTTTGTGACTTATGTAGGGTTGAGGAACTATAAAATTAGCAGTGTATGTTTGGCAAGGTAATACTGCGTTTTTTAAATTCTAATTTGCTTAATAAAACTGATACATTTCCTACCTTGGACCACAGGTAATATGTTGTAGAAAAGGATTTACTGGAAATGTGTGATCAATGTTTTTGTTGAGCAATGAGGTGACGTGTCAAATGAAGAATCATTCTCTATTAGGGTTTTTTAGTTTTCACAAAAATGGGGATATTATATCATAAAGAATATCATACAGAAAGTTATTCCAAAAGTAGATTTATACAAAATAAGCTTATGTATTTTTTATTACAAAATTAATACATGCAATAGCTATGACTTAAAAATGACAATCATTAATAGTCATCAAGACATTTCCTTGCTTCCAGTCTTGCCAATTGGACTACAATCCTTAATTTTTTTTGCTGTGGTAACCCAAATATACATGGCCAAATGGCTCTCCTGTTACAAACCCTTCAGTAGCTTCCAAGGGCCTCCATCAACTGATGTTTTCCCATCTTTTTCACCTTATCTCCTACTATGATTGCCCATCCTCCTGGTCTCTCAGATCATTACATTTCAGAATATAGCTCACCACCCTCTGGTGTTGTACTTCACATACACACACCTATCCCTCCCCAGCTTGGGTTATCACAAACACTTTTTATTTTCCTCTTGAGAATTTACTCAGCAATTTCGCCAGTAAACACTATCCTTGGTGGATATAGCTGAAAAGCTTAGATACCTTTCTGTATCTAAAAAGACATGCTCTAGTATGCTGGGTGTGGTGATGTATCTCTGTAATCCCAGCTGAGGCAGGAAGATCACTGTGAGTTCAAGGCCAGCCTGGGTTGCAATGTGAGTTCAAGGCCAGTCTGAACTGTGTAGTGAAATTCTGTCTCAAAAAGACAAAAATAAAATAAAACAAAATAAAATAAAAAGACATACTCTTGATAAGTTGTACCTCCAAAATATGCATTTATTTAATTTTTGGTATTTAGTGAAAATTTTAACTGATTTTATCCACATAACAAACCTATAACATAAATACAGTTATCATCAGACCCATTTTACTGATATGGTAAGTGAAGCAGAGAAAGGTGATTTGTTCAAATTCATACTGCCTTGCACATAGGTTAAATAGAATTGAAACAAAAACTGTTGCTTCAGAATCAGATCCAAGTTGGCTGTTTAGCTTCACATTTCAACTGAGTAACTTGACAATTGGGAATGGTGTGAGAGCAACTGTGACATTCTTACTGATCTGATCAACTATCTGAAAATGTTCATATAATTATGGTGTGAATACACTCAACTAAAGTTTCATTTCTTTCTTCTTGTTTTTGGGCATTTGAGTTACCTAGTTGTCCTTAAAGTCCTGGGCTCAAGCAATCATCCTGCTCCAGCTGCCTGAGTAGCTGGGACTACAGACGCAGGCCGTTGCACCCTGCTCCCAATTGATGTTGTAAAGCTTCTTTAATACATTTTACATTACATTTCTATTAGAGACTTGAATCCTACAATATTTATCTCCCATGCTCAGTAGAATACACCTTTAATCTCTGTTTTTGCTCTTTCTTTCTTTCTTTTTTTTTTTTTTTTTTTGGTACTGGGGATCAAACTCGCAACCTTGTACTTGCCAAGCAGGTGCTTATGCCACTGAGCTAAATCCCCAGCCTGCCTTTAATCTCTTTGGCTTGAGAAAAAGTGTTCTGATGGTACTGCAGGTGAGTGGGCCATCTTTAAAACTGTTAGTATCAAGAGATCGACTGGATTAATTTGCCAAGATTCTTTTCCTTCTAACGTGGTACAGTTCTTTGGTAAGCTAAACATGAATTACCTTAACACCTGAATAATCTTTAAAAAAGACACATATTGTCACTCTTTTAAAAATTGAAAGTTATGTATACTTATCAAGATTCAAGCAATGTGATAAAAGAGAAAATGGCAGGATAGACAACTCTAAGGACCCAACCCTCCACAGAAATAGTGAATAACATGGCAAAAACTGTTAGAATCAACTTTACTTGAACTCTGAACACCGATCAAAGTTTATAGTAATCAGGCAAGCACTGAGCTGATTCTCAATAGGGTCTTAAAGACAACAACCTAAGTTTTTGGTGTGGCTTTCTGGTGCCAGACAGGGCAAGACTGACCCTATCCTCAAAAAAACTGTGGCTGCTCGTTTTGATTTGTCTGTTGGCAAGCTGATAAGATTATATAAAGGGTTTGTCTTCATTCTGCCAAACTCAGAGCTCTCTGGGATAGAGAGTACATGTGTTAAAAACACTTGCAGGCAAATTTATCAGACAGTGCTAAATTGGGCAAGGGATAATCATTGGGGCAAACAATGGATAAATCATAAATCTTGGGAAAAAGGACTGGGGAGTGTCTTAGTTACTTTTCTTACTGCTGAGATGAAATACCTGACATCCAAAATTAAAGGAGGAGTTTATTTAGCTCAGTTTGTAAAGATTTCAGTCCATAGTTGGCTGGTTTCAAGGCAGGGTGGTACACGGCAGAGGGGCACTGAAGAGAACAGTTCATTGCAGGTAGAAGACGGCAAAATCAAGCAAGCAAGCAGGCAAGGGATGACCGCAGTCCTTCCTACCCCTTAAGTCTTAGCCAGGCTACTTAGGGTGGGTAGCACTCACATCCTTAACCCTCCTGCCCTTAATCCAAAGATTGCATCAAGAATCAATTCCAGCATCACACACCATACATCCAGCCACCTCAGAAAAAGCCCCACCTATGACTGCATGAGACTTTGTGGGGGACATTTGGTAAAATACTTTGGGGAGTAAAGGCACTGAAACGCTTCCTTGTACTTCTTAGAGGCTGGAAGATCATGTGCATGCCCAGCAGAGCAGAAAATATGCTCAGAAAGACCTGAGGAGGCCCTAAATTCTTGCCTCCAAATGATCTTCAAGCTCTGCACAAGTAACAAGTGAAGGCTAAGAAAGAATTGTGAACTATCCAGCAGAATACTGCAGGCATGCTCCAAAACATACGCAGAGCCCACTGGCAAAGACTGGAAAAAGTACAAATAAATACCCATACATATCCCCAAACACACAACCCTGGCTCCTGATTACCAAGCTAAGCAAACAGATATTCCAGTGGCCACACACAGCAAAGACTATACACTTCTAAAATTAGATTGGAAAGGTCACTAGATAAACAGCATGAACCACAACAAGCAGTAAAAACAAACTCTGAGGTAGGTGGGAGAATTATATACTTAAAACGACTAGAAACTCACCTCCCCCCACACAGACACACTCAAAGAGCCAGGCAAAGAAACCAGAAAGTTTGGTCCAAACAGAGAAAAATAAAAATTAACAGTAATCATCTGTGACAAAGTTGAGATATTAGAACTACCACACAAAGATACATATTAGAACTACTAGACAGATTTTAAATATACTTTAAGAACACATGTGAAAAACTAATGTGTAAGAATTATGGTTCACCAAATTGGGATTATCGACAAAAAGACAAATTTTAAAAAGGGAGCTAACAGAACGGCTGGGCTTGAAAAGTATAATAGCTAAAAAATTTCAGTATGTAAGGTCCAACAGCAGATTTGAACAAGCAGAAGAAAGAATCAATGGACATAAAGAAAAGCCAGTTGACACTATCTGGCCTGAGAACCAGGAAAAAAGAAGAATGAAGAAAAACAGAGCTAAGAACACTAACATATACTTGGTTAGAAAAAATATTTGAAGAAAAAGTGGTTAAAAACTTCCAAACATTTTGAATGACATGTATCTTACTTAGAGTTTATTGAGATTCTTAGCTCAATTTTGAGCTAAGAATCTCAATAAACTCTAAGTAAAATAAAACCAGAGAAAACCTTTTAGGAAAATTATCAAACTGTAGAAAGTCAATGGAGAATCCTGAAAGCAGTAAGAAAGAAACAATTTGTTTTATACCAGGGATCTCCGGTCAGACTAGTAGACTTCTCATTAGAAAGCCCAAAATGTAGTAAAGTGACATACACAGTGCTAGGGGGAAAAAAATCTGTTAACCCAAAAATTCTATATTCAACAAAACTATCTCTCAAAATGGAAGAAAATTAAGATATAGCCCAGTTAAACAAAAAACATGAACATTCATTGCTAGTCAATATGCACTACCAGAAATGCTACAAGGAGTCATTCAGGCTGGAAGGAAAAAAATAGACAGTTAATCAAATAAGCACAAAGAAATGTTTGTGTCCCTCCAAAATTCATATGATGAAATTCAATCCCAATGTGATGGAGCTAAGAGGTAGGGCCACTGGGAGGTTAACAGGTCATAAGGGCTCCACCCTTATGAATGGTATTATGTCCTTATAAAAAGGCCCTAGGGAGCTGCCCTCTTTGCCCCTTTACCACTTGAGGACACAAAGAACACACCATCTATAAGGAATGGACCTTTGCCTCTGAAACTATGGTGTTATAATCTTGGACTGCCCCATCTCTAGAACGATGGGTAATAAATTTCTGTTGCTTATAAATGACCCATTTTAAGGTATTTTATTATAGTATTCAAACAGACTAAGATGGATAAGTATGCAAATATAAAAGTCAATACTAGCGTGACTCTAATTTTTTCTATATGATTTTAAGGATTACTATATAGAGCAATAATTCTATGTCTTAAATAAAACAATAATATAAATCTATGACCATTGCACAGATGTATAAAGATGTAATCTTTAACAGTAACAATGGAAGGAGGGAACAGTGTTCTTGCTATAGAAAAAATGTGTTTTATATGATTGAAAGTAAACTGGTATTAATCTGAACTAGACCGTTATAAATTAAGATGTTAACCATAGTCCCCAGGGAAAACACTAATAAAATAAAGATCTACAGTAAAAGAAATGACAGGGAAATCAAATGGTTAGTTAGGAAAAAAAAAAAAAACACAAAAAGAAGGCAATATTGGAGAAATTGAGAAACAAGATATAAAACATACAAAGCAAAGAACAAAACAGCAACAGTAAGTCTTTTCTTATCAGTAAGTATTTTAAAAGTAAATAGATGAAACTCCAATTAAGAGATTGACAGGATGGATTAAAATACATTCAACTAAAAAAAATAAAAAAATAAAAAAAAATAAAATACATTCAACTACAGTATATAGCATCAACAAGAGACTCTCTTTAGGATCAAAGACACAAATACAGAATTGAATGTAAGTGGATGGAAAAATCCTCATGTTAGACAAAATGGAGTTTAAGATGATCGTTACCAAGAGATATTTTATTTAATGATAAAAACTCAATCCAGCAAGAATATGTAACAATTATAAACATAAAAACAAATACAAACACATACATGTAACAGAATCCTAAAAATATGAAGTAAAGTTTAAAAAGATTTGAAAGGAGAAATAAGACAATTCTACACTAATTGTCGGAGCCGGCTGTGGTGGCGCACGCCATTAATCCCAGCACTCAGGAGGCTGAGGTAGGTGGAGCGTTGTGAGTTCGAGGCTAGCTTGGGCTACAAGGCAAGCGCAAGCCCGGCCTGAACTATATAGTGAGACCCTGTCTCAAAAATCTAAGGCCAGGAGTTTGGCTCAGCAGCTTAAGCACCTGCCTGGTAGGCGCGAAGTTGTGAGTTCAATCCCCCGGTGAAGTGGGAAACTCCTACTCTCACTCTCAGTAACTGAAACAATCAGAAAGATTAGTAAGAAAATAGAAGACTTGAACAACAGTATAAACCAGAGAGAAATACCTAACATATCTATAAAACATTTCGTCCAACAGCAGAACATACATTTTTTCAAGTGCACATGCAACATTCTTCAGAATAGACTATATCGTTACAAATTAAGTCTTAACATATTTTATTTTATTTATTCATTTATTTTTTGCAGCACCAGGGATCGAACTCACAACCTCGCACCTGCCAGGGCAGGCGCTTAAGCCACTGAGCCAAACTCCCAGCCCTGGTTTTTTTTTTTTTTTTTTTGCGGCACTGGGGATTGAACTCACAGCCTTGCGCTTGCCAGGGCAGGCGCTTAAGCCGCTAAGCCAAACTCCCCAGCCCTGGTTTTTTGAGGCAGGGTCGCACTATGTAGCTCAGACCAGCCTTGCTCACGTTGTAGCCCAAGCCGGCCTCGAACTCACAACGCTCCACCTACCTCAGCCTCCCGAGTGCTGGGATTAAAGGCGTGCGCCACCACGCCCGGCTCCAGCCCTGGTTTTTTGAGGCAGGGTCACACTACGTAGCTCAGGCCGGCTTGCACTTGTGTTGTAGCCCAAGCCAGCCTCGAACTCACAACGCTCCTCCTACCTCAGCCTCCCCAGTGCTGGGATTAAAGGTGTGCGCCACCACGCTTGGCAAGTCTTAACATATTTTAAAAGCCTGAAATTATAATAAGTATGTGTCTTTGATGTCCAAATAAAGTGCAAATTAGATTTGACAGATTTGAAAATGAAGGAGAAAAGGTAACTCTCTAACATATAAGAATAACAATAGCAACAGCTTTTATTTACTTGCACTAACTATATGCCAGACATAATAAGCACATTGTATATTGCTCTCATGGAAACACCACAGTAGTCTTTCAGACGCTGTAGGTTTATCGTGTCCATTTTATAGATGATGAATGAGACTTAGAGAGGGTAGGTGATTTGCCTGTATTAAGCCATATCCCCATCTTTTACTATGTCTTGATAGCATCATTTTCTCTTAGCTTAGATTTAATCTTATGTTATTTTGTTCATCATGATCCTAGGAGCAATACACTAAAGGTCTACACACACACACACACACACACACTTCCTATAACCAAGATGCTAGTAGGCTGTACCATCTTGTTAAAATCACACAATAGTATCTTCCAGTGATATATTTCTAAAAAAGAAAAACAAATAATCCCTGGCATTAGGCTGTAATTTGAGCCCTTCATTCTCACTCCACTTTTCTTTCTCTAGCTAGAGATATATCAATTTTGTTGACATTTTTCAGAAGGCCAACTTGTGGTTTTGTTGATTCTATTATTATATTCTTTAATTTACCACTGTTTTGTTACATTTCCTTTCTCCTATATGCTTTGGATTTAGTTTGCTATTTTTCCAATTCCAAAAAGTACAAAATTAGGCTTCTCTTTTTTTTCCCAGAAAATGTGTTTATAGCTTTTAATCTGTAATATCAAATATGAAAATAACTCAAAAGATCTAGTCAAAAAGATTATGCGGAATTACTAATTTTGAGGGAGTTGATCTTGGTTAGTGATAGTATACAAATTCCCAAATGTCAGTAGTGCCTCAATTATATAACTAAATATACAGTTTGAAAGACTGTAGTGTTCTTTGCATACTAAATGTCATAACCAAACAGATGATGCTCTTTTGTGTTTAATATTCCTGAGAGGTTTTTTTTCAAGGCAATGGGGAGTTTTATTAAGAATTTACTACAGTTGATCCTAGGTAAGGAAGGTCTTGTCATTTTTGCTTTGATTAACTAGCCACATATTTTTCTATCATTATTCAGACCTAAAAGGGGAATGTCATATTTGTGGGTACACTGCATAAACATGAGTTGTAGAATATTGGCAATCCATCGATATAAATCAGGGAGCAGTAAACTATAATCTGTAGAACAAAACACACTGTGACTTGGTTTTATAAATGTTTTATTGGGATATAAGCACACATTTGTTTTTATATTGTCTGTAGCTGCTTTTTCACTATGATAGCAAAGTTTAATACTTGTGTTTTAGTCACTTTCTCATCACTGGGACAAAATATCTAACATGCACAGCTTAAAGGAACAGAGGTTTATTTTGGCTCACAGTTACAGCCCACAGTCGGCTGGCTCCAAGGCAGAAGTGGCATGGCAGAGGGGCATGGTGGATGCAAAGCTGCTCAGGTCACGGTGGCAGGAAAGGGAGGAGGAGAGGAGTTTAGGAAGGGATACAGTGCAGTATACCTTTCCAGGTCACAGTGCCGGCGGCCCTCCACCTCCTCACAGAACACGGAGCTATGAATTCCTCAGTGGATGAGCCCACTGTACTCAGACCCCGGCGGTCCCCCATGCTCCACTACCTACCAAAAGCCCCATCTCTCAACACACGAGACTTAGGAAATGTTCTAGAGCTAAGCCATAATAACTTGCAATCAAGACTATTTGGCCCATGAAGCCTAAAAACTTACTATTCTTCCAACTACAGAAAATTTGCCAGTCCCTGCTGTAAAGTAAAATAAGAAATCTCCCTGAGTCATCTTAATGAGGCCAGGCACTGTGCTTATCATAGTTACTATTATATTCCCAGTGTTTGCATACAGTAAGTACTCGATAAATATTGCCAAATCAATTAAAGAAATAAAAGTTCAAGTTTTATAGTCCTCATGGTCTAAAATATGAGTCCAAATAATTACTGATAAGACTTACTCTTGCTGTTTTGCTCTTTGCTTTCTATGTTTTATATCTTATTTCTCAATTTCTCCAATATTGCCTTCTTTTTGTGTTTATGATTATAAATTTTCTGAATGCTGCTTTTGTGGCATCTTGAGTTTTGGAGTGTTATGATTTTACTTTCATGCATATCAAAGTATTTTCATATTTTTCTAGTTAAACTTTTAAAAATAAGATCTTATTTAATTCTCAATTTAAGTTAGAAAAAAATAGTTCTAATTACTTACATTGATGTATTAAAATCTTCCAGAAGGTATCAGTACAAATGGAATGTTGAATAGTTGATAAAATCCTGATGTTGTATCACCTTTCCTGTGTCAGTTTTATTCTTCTGGAGTACAATGTTCTGGTCTGTTACTGAGTAAGATCTTCTGACAAACACACAATTGTACAAAGACAACACAATGCCTGTTTTCATATCACAGTATTTTTTAAATTTCTTTTTTATTTCTTCCTTGACTTGTTGGTTAAGGGTGTGATAATTTCTGTTTGTGAGTTTTCCTGTTTTCCTCCTGTCAGTGATTTCTAACTTCACTCCACTGTAATCAGAGAGGATACTTTTCAGGGCTACAGGATTTTATATTTAAAATATATTGAAAAAGGAAAATGCTTTATAAGTACACCAGGCATGGTGGCACATGCCTGTAATCCCAGCCCTGGGGATATTTTGGTAGAACTGCCAGGAGTTCAAAGCCTGCCTAAGATACCTAGTCAGTTCAAGGCCAGTGTTATGGATTAAAAAAACTGGTGGTCAACTTAACACCAGTTGCACTGAATCAGCATGGTACTGCGTGTAGATGGCCCACCTGAGGAAAGTTGCCAGCATAAAAGAGATGTGGAGAGCAAGAGTGTAGCCCTGTGGGTTCTCCTCAGTGTTGTTGTTTGGAGTTGTTGGTTCTCCTTGATGAGCCTGTCATGCTGGCTTCCCTGATATGAATTTGGCCATTATCATGAGAGGAGCTCAGGACCTTGTTGCTGAGAGTGGCTGTGGTTCATTTTGGGGGAACTCTGATCCTTACATTGAGCATAGTTTTTTGGCTCTGGAGGGGAAGATGTGTGATGTTTAATCTCCAGGAGCTGGCTTCCTGACATGTACTCGACTGTTCTCATTGTCAGAGGAGCTTGGGACCTCACTGTCACTGAGGATGGCTGTGGTACTTTTCAGGGAAGCCCTGGTGCTTCTTTTGAGCATTGCTTCTTGACTCCAGTGTAGAACCCTCAATCTACTGGCACAGATCCTTCACCCTGCTGACATAGACTTTTTAGCTTCCACCACTAACCCTTGGGCCTTCTCAGTGCTGATCCGTGAAGTAGACTTGCAAAATTCATTGTCATGGGCTCTAGGTCTTCAGCTGGACTCATGCAGGACACAGCTGTGGGATCCAGGCCCTCAGCTGGATTTTCTAGATCTTTAGGGATGTGGAGAGATTTCCTGCACTTTATTTAACTATGGGTGACCATCATAAAATAGTACTATAAATTCTGTGTTCTATATGTAATTGTTCTCCTTGCAACTCCTGACTACAACAAAAATGTACAAAGTGAGACCCTGTCTCAATGCCCCCTACCGCCAAAACAAAACAAAACATCCTGGGACAAGGGGAGAATACATTAAAGCCAGGTATGCTGGTGTGTATGTCTGGAATCCCGGCACTTGGGAAGCTGAGGCAGGAGAATTGTCACAAGTTCAAGGCCAGCTTGAACTACATAGCAAGACCTTGTCTCCAAAAAAAAAAAAAAAAAAAAAGTGTACATTTAAAAATAAAGGGGATGAAGTACAATTCAGTGGTAGAATGCATACTTACTATATGCAAGGTCCTAGGTTTCATCCCCAGTACTCTCCTCCCATAGTAATTTTTCTTGACAAATAAAAATAATAAATACAACAAAGTAGTTGTGTTAGCCTTTGTCACTGTGACCAAATACTTGAGAAAAACAACTCAAAGGGAGGAAAGATTTATTGTGGCTCATGGTTTCACTTGTGCAGTCCATGGAAGGCTGGCTTCATTGTTTCTGGGCTTGTGCTGTGGCAGACCAACGCGGCAGAGAAGCCATGGTAGAACAGAGGTTAAGCTTCATGGCAGCCAGAAAGCAAAAGCAAGGGAAGAGCCAGGGAGGAAAATATATAGCCCCAAAGCCAAGTGCCCAGGACCTACTCTTTTTAACTAGGCCCTTCCTCCTGTGTCTATTACCTACCAGTAATTTCACGAAATTACAATTTCATAATCCACTCATGAAGTTAAGAGCCCTCATGAGCCAATCACCTTTCAAAAGTCCCACCTCTGCTGCACACAAGGCACTTCTGAAGATCTAAAGATCTGCACCCTAACAGCAGTTTACTTCATGATAAATTTCAAGGGGGGCCTGTGTGACCAAATTCTAAAAAGTAAGAGAGGTTTTGGTATTGTCCATTATGGATCACTGTTGAAACTAATTTGGTTTGAAGAAATCTACTTCAATTTATGTACCATTATATCTCTCAATGATATTCTTAGCATTAATTATATGCAGTGACAATGACAGGTTAATCTATATCTAATTGTAATTATTGACATAGAATATAGAATATTTACTTTGAGAGTAAGGTTTATAAAAAGTTTCTGGATAAATGAAGTAATAATTTCTAGTGCAGCAAAAGACTATATCTGTCCTCTTATTTTAAATTTGAACAAATAAATTTGGATTAATAACATGCTTATTTCAGTTGGATACACCTTTGCCCTCTCCATAAGATTGAAAAGATAATCGATCTCTAAAATGTACATAAATGAACGACTGCAGCCCACAAGTGGCAGCTGCTTTCAATATCTAAACTACTTGGGGGCTGAGTTGGCAGGAATATCAGGTCAACTATTCACAAAATCATTTCTGTAATCTGGTAACTAGATTAATTACTTAGACTATATTTTGCAGCTGATTTATCTTGAAAAGGAGGTCTCTTTAGCAAGTTAGTTACAGGTTGTGGGGAGGTAGAATTTAGTAATTCTATTACTAAAGAGACTGAAGAGATACCCAACTTGTCTGGTCCCTGTTTCAAAGTCAGGGTAAAAAACATTTTTGATGGTGTTACGGATTAAAAACTGATGGTCAACTTAACACCAGCTGAAATTACATCAGCATGGTGCTGAGTATAGATGGCCCACCTGAAGAAAGTTGCCAGCATAAATAGAGACGTGGAGAAGAGTGAGGCCTTGTGGGTTCTCCTAAGAGTTGTTGTTTTGAGCCATTGGTTCTCCTGGAGGAGCTTGTCATGCTGGTTTCCCCAATATGGATTCAGCCATTATCATCAGAGGAGCTCGGGACCTTGTCGCTGAGAGTGGCTGTGGCTCACTTTGGGGGAGCTCTGCTCCTCACATTGAACATCGCTTCCTGGCTCCAGAGAGGAAGATATGTGCTAGAGAAGCTTGACGCTGGGCTTCCTGATCTGTACTCGACTGTTCTCATCGTCGGAGGAGCTCGGGACCTCGCTGCCGCTGAGGATGGCTGTGGTACTCTTCAGGGCAGCCCTGCTCCTTATTTTGAGCAGGACTTCTCGGCTCCAGTGTAGAACCCTCAACCTACTGCACAGCTCCTTCACCCCGCTGGCACAGACTTTCCAGTTTCCACCACTGACCTTTGGCCTTCCCGGCACAGAACCGTAAAACAGACTGGTGAGAGTCCTTATTGTGGGCTCTTAGATTTCCAGTTGGATTTGTGGGAGGCATTGTCATGTGCTTTGGGTCTTCAGCTGGACTCATGCAGGACACTGCTGTGGGATCCAGGCCCTTGGCTGAATATTCTGGGTCTTTAGTGTTGTTGACAGATTTTCCTGCATTTTCTTCTGTTTAACTCTGGGTGACCATCACAAAACAGTGTTACAAATTCTGTGTCCTGTATGCAGTTGTTCTCCCTGTAACCCCTGACTACAACACCTGGGAAGATCTGAATAAGAACTGCATAATACATGTGATTATGGAAATATTATTATTAATTATATTGGATAGAATAATAGCATGATGATTACTTCTAAAAAGTCTATCTACAAGGATGCACATGAAGTAATCTAGAGTAAAATGCCATAGTGTCTGATGTTGATTTTTTATTACCTCAGAAAAGGAGATAAAGTGCTGAATGCTGACAACTATTGAATCTGACTAAACTATTCTTCCTAGTGTTGTATCTTTTAAACTCTTCATAAGAACCCAAAAAGTAAACAGTGGCAAGTACTAAATAATGCAGTATACAAATGTAAATGTGTTACGACTGATAACTTGCAATAAATGTATTTTTAAGTGTTCTCGAAACAAAAAAGGTATGTCATAGAAGACACACTAGTAACAGCCTATACTTTTTTTTAAAGAAATGAAGACAAAGAAGGGTAAGCAGAAACAAAAATTATTTTTCATCTATTAATAAAAAAGTATATTTTATTTTAAGGATGAAAGGTAACCACTGTGTAAAACACATGAGAACTTCCAAATTAACAGAAACAAAAATTTTACTAAGCCAACAAAAGCAAGCTTTTTAAAAAAATGCTAAAAACCAAACAAATAAAAAAAGCTTAGTGGCTCCTACTTGCAATCCCCCCTCAGAAGGCTGAGGCAGGAAGACAGCGAGTGTGAGGTCAACCGGGGCTCTGTAACGAGTTCAAGGTTGGCCTAGACTATGTATTGAGATCTTGTCTCAAAACAGACAAAACAAAAATACTACAGATGAGGAGAAAAAGAAGAAAATCAAGCATATTAGGGTACAAAGTTTCCTTGTCAAAATACAACTGATCAACAAATTGGGTCAAAAATAAAATTGAAAACAAAGAGATGAACAAAGACAAAAGTAAACATAAGAAAAGCAGTATTGTTTACTACTGAATGCCAAGTGTGTGCTCCTCCTTTGGGCTATATCCCTGGCCCAAAGACTGTGCCTGATGACCAATAAGGTCACTGGCTTTTCATGACAGTGTTGGCAGAGATTCTGGTATTAGCTACTAGCTTTGTGGAACTAGCAATAGTTACAGTGGCTACATGATTATAGTAGTTTCCTGATAACAGTGACTTCCTCCTTCCTATAGAAATCACAATATGGCACAGGTAAGAAACAATAGATAAGTCAAGGATAACCACAGGGAAATGGAACTACAATACTCCAAGATGGTAGTGAAGTTCTCTTGGGTGAGCTCTGGTGAGAGAAAATAAACAGTCTTCAAGAAATGTTATCTGTCAGATCATAAAATTGAACCTTGAATATATACAATTTTCGTCAGGTATACCTCAACAATCCTGCAAAAACTTAAAAATCAGGAGGGGGATAAAAATATTATCAGAACTTCTGATGAATTATACTGGAGGCATGGCTGTAAATGGAGATTATCTATAAGCATCAGATTTATACATGTAAGGATACTGGCATCATTTACAGAAATAGTAGACATAGAAGAGCATTAGAAGAGCAAAAAAGATGGTGAGATCGGCAAGTATCTTTGAAATAGTCCACTAGAACTATCGATTACAAGTCTGGATCACAGGTCTGAAGCTCTAGGAATAGTTTGCTAGACATGTACACTTAGAAGCTATTGGTATGTTAAGAAAGATCAAACCACAGGCATGAATGTAATTGCTCAAGAAAAAAGTACAGAATGGTAACACATGCAGGCTTAAGTGAGCTTTGAAGTATGTTAATTATTTTACTAGTAGAGAAAAGATAAATTGGCAAAGATGGAGAAGACAAAACTAGAAAGGGGGAAATATCAGAAGAGTATGGTTTTATTCCAAGAATAAGTAGTATTATCAGTGCTGTTATGAAAGGTAAAATGAGCACTGAACATTTTCAGCTGGGTATGAAGATCACTGGTAACCTTGAAGACAGCTGTTTTGGCAGAGTAATGGGTACAGATGCCAAACTAGGGTGGGGTAAGGCATGCATTGGAAATGAACTTCAGAGAGAATTTCAAGAAATTTCGTTGCTGAAACAAATGAGATGTGTGGATAAGATTTTCTTTCCTGTTTAAAGAAACACATCTAGGAGAACCTGCCCTGCTGGCTCAGAGTGGCTCCAACCAGAAGACAACTAGTCTGCCTTCCAGGGGCCTGCATGACTGGCACAGACTCCAGGGAGAGAAAGAGATGGGCCTCTCAAGAACCCGGCCTGCTGGGTCAGAGTGGTTTCAACCAAAAGACAACTAGTCTGCCTTCCCAGGGCCTGTGAGATCAACACAGACTCCAGGAAGAGAAAGTGATGGGCCTCTCAAGAACCCGCCCCACTGGGTCAGAGTGGCTCTAACCAGAAGACAACTAGTCTGCCTTCTGGGGGCCTGCGCGACCAGCTCCGACTCCAGGAAGAGAAACATGCACCTCCCGTAGGCCTAACAGCATGCGGGCTAAGAATCAAGGACAACCCCCCCCACCCCCCCCCACCCCCGGTAAGAAACCTGCAGGTTCAGAGGTCTGGCTAAATTGACAGCAACTAAGGTACATAAAGCAACTAAATGCTAGTATTGTTTCGTTGATTTTGCAGGCCTGGGGCCGGCAGTCTGAGCATCTCTTTAGAAGATGACAGGAGGCAATGTAGCAAATATGGGGGATTCTCTTCTGTCTTGTCTTTGAGGCCCAATATTATTTTGCTTTATTCTGATTAAGGTTTTTTTGGCTTTATTTTATATTCTGTTTTTATTGGTTTTATTGTGTTTGTTTTTGGTTTAATTTTACTATACCTGTTGGAATGGTCAACTATCCTGAAAATAACAAGATATACTATAGTAGTTATTGTTTTCATAGTATATTTCTTTGAAGTTCTGTACCAGTTCTACTGCTTTGTTTTGATTGACTTTGCTCTGTTATGTTTTATTGAATTTTACTATCTTTAAAATAAAAAAAAAGGAAACATATCTACTTAAATACCAATAAAAAGGGTCCAGTTGACAGAAGAATTTAAATATAGGTGACAGACAGGATCACTGACAATGTATGTCCAGGGCAAGTGAAGCAAAATGAGACTACAATCCAAAATATGAGAGAGAAGCTAGCTTCAAAGGAGGGCTATTGCCAGCAGGAGGAGGGAGAAATACTTGTAAGTCTAAATCTACATAAGTTGGCTCTTAGATGCTGAAATTAGCTGAGTATAAATAGTATAAATTTGATAATTTATAAATGTTGTGTCCAATACAAGTTGAATCAACAGGACTTAAGGTGTAAGTTGACGGTAAAAGAGTCTTTTATAGCCCTCATTGGAAAGTAGCTTGTTTGGTAGCTTGTTACTTTCTGCTGGTGGACACCGCAGAGGAAGCATCATCAGTCTCTCTTCTGACTGCCATCATGGCTAAGTCATAGTCTCCTAAGGAGCCCAAAGAGCTATGGAAGCTCTTCACTGGAGGGCTGGGCTTTGACACAACCAACGACAGTCTGGGAAGCCATTCTGAACAGTGGGGCACAATCATGGACTGTGTGGTGATGAGAGATCCAAACACCAAGCACTTCAGGGGCTTTGCGTTTCTCACTTATGCCACTGTGGAGGAGGGGGACGCAGTCATGAACGCAAGGCCGCACAAAGTGCACAGAAGAGTTGTGGAACCAAAGAGAGTTGTCTCAAGAGAAGGCTATGAAGGACCAGGTGCCTGCTTAACTGTGAAGATCTTTGTTGGTGGCATTAAAGAAGATACTGAAAACATCACCTATGAGATTATTTTGAAAATATGGAAAAAATGAAGTGCTTGAAATCATGACTGCTTTGCTTTTGTAACCTTTGATGACCATGATTCTGTGGATAAGACTGTCATTCAGAAATACCATACTGTGAATGGCCACAAGTGTGAAGTAGGAGATGGCTAGTGCTTCATCTAGTCGAAGAGGTCAAAGTGCTTCTGGAAATTTTGGTGGTGGTTTTGGTGGTAATGACAGTTCTGGTCACAGAGGAAACTTCAGTGGTCTTTGGTGGCAGCAGTGGTGGTGGTGGATATGGTGGCAGTGGGGATGGCTACAATTGATTTGGTAATGATGGAAGCAATTATGGAGGTGGTGGAAGCTACAATGAATTTGGAAATTATAACAATCAATCTTCAAATTTTGGACCCATGAAGGGAGGAAACTGGAGGCCGAAGCTCTGGGCCCTATGGTGATGGAGGCCAATACTTTACAAACCATTAAATCAAGGCGGTTATGGTGGTTCCAGCAGCAGCAGTAGCCATGACAGTGGCAGAAGGTTTTAAATATTTCCAGGAAACAAAGCTTAGCAGGAGAGGAGAGCCAGAGAAGTGACAAGGAAGCTACAGGTTACAACAGATTTGTGAAGTCAGCCACACACAGTGGGGCAGGCCCCAGCTGCTACAAAGAAGACATGTTTTAGACAATGCTCATGTGTATGGGCAAAAAACTCGAGGACTGTATTTGTGACTAATAGTGTAATAGTTTATTTTAGTTTGTGTTCTGTGGAAAGTATAAAGCATTCCAACAAAGGGTTTGAATGTAGACTTTTTTTTTGCATCCATACTGTTGATTGCTAAATGTAACAGTCTGATCACGACACTGAACAAATCTATCTTTTAAAAAAACAAAAGTAGAAAGGTCATAGGGGGAAAAAATGTAGAGAAGGAAGATAGGACCAGTAAAACAGTTTACAATTTGTCCTAGTTGTTCTTTAAAAAGAAGATCTAGAGTAGTATAAAGATAGATTCTACATTTAACTTAACCTTTTCTCTCATGTTAGTCTTTCTTCATATCCCAATTGTTACACAAAATAACTAATAATTTAAGAAATGATATATGAAGAATCAAAATCACACTAGATAATTACTGAAATAAGTAAATTCAAATTTCTTGTTTTTTAGCAAGAATATTACCTAAAATATATAATACCTTATAATCCATACATTTTATAGCCAAATGGTCCATAAACATGAATTTCATTAATCACTGAGAAAGAACAAATTAAAGTCACAGTAACTTACCCTATATACTTACCAGAATGGTCAAAATTAGATATTTTTTAAATCTTTATTAAAATTTTTAAAAAAATTTAAAAAATTTTCTTTTTATAAATAAGAATCAATACCAATCATTGATAAGGAAGTGGAGCAACTGCCAACACCACTGCTGGAGGGACTCTGAACTAGTGTCTAAGATTGCCTGAGGCTTTGGGGAGACATCTAGATACAAGCCATAACATTCCCGCTAACCTCCCAAAAACTCATGCCCATTCCTTAATGCACAAGACATTTAGTCTGTCTCTAAGAGTTGCCAAAGTCCTAAAAGTTCCAAAATTGCTGAAAAGTCTAAATCCAAAGTCTCCTCTGAGATTTAAGCAAACACTTAGCTGTGAGCCCCTATACAAGTGAAAGGGAAATTAAACACTTCCAACATACAATGGCACAAGAAAAACATTCCCATTCCAAAAGGTACAAATAGGCGAATAGAGAAGACCAAGGCCGAAGCAAGTCCAAAAGCCAGCAGGGCAAACATTAAGTCCTGTGGTACCAAATGCAGCATCTGAGGCAATCTGTGGCAAGATGTGAACTCCGAAGGACGTGGGTGGTTCTACCACTATGGCCATTCTAGTGGCTGCAGCCCCTATGGCTCCTCTTTTCAGTCAGCTTAACTCCCTCCTTGTATCTTCCCTCAGATGATACACAATCCTGGCTCCTCCTACCTTCTGGGGTCTGCACCTTCAGCTTCACACTCACAGCTTCACCCAGTGCCCTCTTGAGCACACTCCCTGGCTCCCAGGCCTTCTTCTAGAATCTGGGTAGAAGTCTTTCTGATCCCACAACTCTTGCATTCTCTGTGTACCTAAAACCAGCACCATGTGGATGATACCAGGGTCTGCTGCCAGTTGGACTTCCTTCTCTCTTGGTCACAGGGGTTAGGTGCCTGGATTGCTGAGCGCAATGAATCCAATCTTTAGGAACAGATTCTCCAGGCTACATTCTGGAACATGGTGCTCTGGGGTTCTCTTCTCAAAGCAAATTCTGTCATCTTTGCAACCTTGAAGTTGAAATGGGAAAAGTCCTTTTCTTGTGATGTTTCTTGTGAAGTCTTCAGGCCATCTTTCCTACTGTACAGTTTTTTCTCTGCAACCAAATTCTCCTATGCTTCATCTTTATGGTCTGCAACTTTACTATAGCTTCCTTTCTGGCCAAACTCAAAAATGTTCTATATCATTCTTCTGGGTTCTTTGCTCTTGAGTCTCAACACTGATCTGGCTAAAAGCCCCCAACAGTAGCTATGCCATAGCCTTAACATTACACTGCCTTGAAATTTCTTCTGCAAAATTAGTCCGCCATTCTTAACCTCAGTCTCAGGCATAGTCTCTGGACACAAGCAAAATGCAACAAATTTTCTGCCAGAGCATAACACACATTGGCTGGAGTCCAACAGCCAGTGCGGTCCTTCTTCCCAAAAGAAGCCTTCTGTGCCTGGTCTTTAACTGATGGGTTTCTACTAGCATTCTGGTCTTCTGATCTCTGACCAGAGTCTCCCATCAAGGACAGCTCAAAAAATATTCCAGGGCTGCTTCTTCAGACAGCATCTCCAAATCTTTCCAAATTCCTCTTATAAGCCAATTCCAAAGGTTACTGGACTACATGATCAGGCACAGTAACAAAAATGACCTCACTTCTCTGGAACCACATTCTGTCTTAGTTACTTTTCTCATCACTGGGACAAAATATCTGACACCCAAAGTTAAAGGAGGAAAAGTTTATTTTGGCTCACAGTTTGTAAAAGTTTCAGTCCATAGTCACCTAGGTCCAAGGCAGGATGGCATGGCAGAGGAGAAACAGTCCATGGCAAGTAGGCAGGAGATAGCAAAGCAGCAGCAGAAGCAAGCAATAGCAGCAAGCTACAACAGCACCCTCTTTCTGTCCCTTATATTCCATCCAGGTTAACAGATAGCACTCACACCCAGGATGCAGCACCTTAATCCCAGCATCACACACCCTACATCCAGCCACCTCTGAAAATCAAGGGGACATCTAGATACAATCCACAACAACTAGCAAAGTCATTTGAAAACTATTTGGCAATACCTTCTCAAGTTGAGCATATACCAATGATCTAGCAATTTCATTCCTAGGTACGGACCCAACAAAAATGTATAACATGTTCATCAAAAGGCATGTACAATAATGTTCACAGAAGCATTGTTCATAATACACACAAACTACAAATTATCCAAATATGCATCAACAATAGGATGGATAAACTATGGAATGCATAGACAGCAATGAATATATGTGAACATTAGCTATATACAACATGATAGATTAAATGAGAGGGTAATCTTGAGCAAAGAAGTCAAGCAACCAGAATACGTATTTCTGTAGATGTAAAACAAAAATTTTTAAGGGCTGGTGTAGGACCCTGGATTTTTTTTTTTTTTAATGTATAAGTAATGTATGGCATGAGAAGCCAAGATAATGATTGTCCTTGGGGGAAAAGGGAAGTGAGAGGAAAAGGGCTTTTTGATGTTTCACTGGTAAATATTCTATTTACTGACCTTGGTGATTACACTGATGGATTCCCTCATGAAAACTGGGTTTTCACATTTTTCTGAATACAGAAGTTCGAGCACTTCAGTAAAGAGCTTACTTTAGAAAACTATATAGTTTTTAAATTACTTTGGTAGATCTGACTCTCAAATAAATTTATAAAATGGCAACCACTCAATAGCAAATGAAATACATAATACCAACATTTAAATAACTTCTAAAGAAACAAAATAAAAACATAAAAATCAGTACATGCAAATTACACAAAACGTTCCTGCCAAGCAGCTTCATTCCATAGGCTTATATGGTTGGCCTTCCTCTTTTTCTTTAACCCACATGACAGAGAGAGGAGAGACAGAGACACAGAGAAAGGCAGAGAAGAGAGACACACACGCACATATACACAAACACACCTCATTTCTCACTTTCCAACAGACAAAATCATATGACATGATAAAGGACAGCTGGCCTGCTTTATTTTTCCTCTTGACTCTGTGGTTAGTTTTACAGCTGTAACTACTGAAAAGATTTATAATAATTCCTTTTCCCCATTATAGGGTAGGTAATATAGGTAATACAGATAATTTTAGAAGCAAATCTACAAATAATGAAAAAAAGTCTCATTAGAGTAGTAAATATTTTCATATTGCATGTTATTTCCACACATTAGCAACTCTAAAAGCAAGAAATTTTAGAGGGATTTTATTATGCAATAGCTATACACTATTCCTTTTTTTTTTTTTTTTTTTTTTTTTGTGGCACTGGGGATTGAACTCACAACCTTGTGCCTGCCAGGTTAACTCCCAGCCCTAGTTTTTTGAGACAGGGTTGCACTATGTAGTTCAGGCCAGCCTTGCGCTCACATTGTAGCACAAATGGCTTCAAACTCACAGTACTCCCCCTACCTCAGCCTCCCGAATGCTGGGATTAAAGGCATGCGCCACCACGCCCAGCCTATACACTATTTCTTGATCAATACGTTTGACAAAGTTTTCCATCCTTATGTCTGAAAAATATCTGAAATATTTGCTTCAGTGTTATTCACTCCTTGCTAACCAAACTTTTAGTTAAATTATTTACAATGTGTACACCCACCAGATAATGAAAAATATATATATAGACTGTTATCTCATTAAATTCTAAGTGATGTTTCATCTGCATTTTAAAAAGTCAGAATATGGCCTGCGTGGATTCACAAAATTATGGAAACAGTTGAAGCAGAGAATGATTATGAAAAATAAAGAAGTGTGTCAATGGTATGTGAACACAGAAGAGCCTAAGTAGAAGTTTGATGTGATCTGAGAAGCAAAGTAAAAACATCAAGTGCTGGAGCTTCAAGATTTTAATAATGCTGGTTGCTATGAGAGGAGAATAAAGTGATTTTTAAAAACGACTGCAGCCAAGGATATAGCTCTGTAGCACAGTGCCAGCCTGACAAGCGTGAGGTTATGAGTTCGATTCCTGATACCAAAACAAAAAAGAAAGAAAAGAAAAAAAGAGCCAGGTGTAGGTGGCGTACACCTTTAATCCCAGCACTCAGGAGGCTGAGGTAGGTGGAGTGTTGTGAGTTCGAGGTCGGCTTGGGCTACAATGCGAGCGCAAGGCCAGTCTGAACTACATAGTGTGACCCTGCCTCAAAAAACTAGGGCTAGGAGTTTGGCTCAGCGGCTTAAGCACCTGCCTAGCAGGTGCGACGTTGTGAGTTCGATCCCTGTAGCCGCCAAAAAAAGAAAAAAAAAGAAAAAAAAAAGCTATTGCAATAAACAATGTCAGAATAGTCAACATCCCAAGCCTTTGGAAGATATTTAATAAAATGGTTACCAAACGTTTTACAGTATGCATTACCAAGATATGTACATTTACTTACAAATAATATAGTAGTGCAACATTACTAATATAAAATTGGAATGCAACTGGTTCCAGGAAAAAAAATGTAGACAGGTTACAAAAGTAATATGCAGCCAGGTGTGGTGGCACACACCTGTAATCCCAGCACTTGGGAGGCTGAGGCAGGAGGATCATTCAAGATCAGCCTGCTCAAGGCCAGCCTGAACTACACAGGGAGACCTTACCTCAAAAAGAACAACAACAGCAACAAAAAAGTAATATACTGTCTGGTTATTATCATGCCCATATGATCAAAAAGAACCACACAACAGTTAACAAAAACTTAGTATAATTTTACTTATGTCCTTTTTAAGAAGCAATCAATTAAATTTAATGTTCTGAAATAAAAATAGCTTAGAGTAAGAAACCAACAGAAATGACTAAGTATGAAGTTCTTTTTTCTAATTTTAAAGAGAATAAAACCAAACAAAATAAAACAGAATAGAGTCAATCAAAACAAAACAATGAACATGGTACGTGACTTCAAAAAAAGATAAAAGAAAATCAATAATGGCTACCATAATGTCTCTTGTTATCTTCAAAATAACTGCCCGTACCATCAGGCATAATAAAATCAAACAAAATAGGACAGAATAAAACCAATAAAAACAAAACAATGGAAGCAATACAGGACTTCAAAACAACAGTAAAACAACAGTGGTTACCATGATGCCTCTTGTTGTCTTCTAAGTAGTTGTCCATATCATCAAACATAATACAATCAAACAAATCAAAATAGAGTAAAATCACTCAAAACAAAACAATGAAAGCAATAGAGGGCTTCAAAACAAGGTAACAGGAAATCAATAATGGTTACCATAATGTATTTTGTTATCTTTGAAATAGCTGTCCATACCATCAAACATAAAATTAGACAAACTAAAACAGAATAAAACCAAACTAAACAGAACAATGAAAACAATATAGGATTCAAATCATGATAACAGATTAACAATGGCTACGGCCTTCCCTTTTTAGACACTTCCTCCCTTTTCACTTTTACAATATGTATTGTGTATTTTGAATCCTACTAACTCCTTTAGTTTTTTACATTAGAGAGACAACAAGATGTTCATCCATGTGACTCTGGATCATTTCATCCATGAGCATGATCTTAAGTTGTATCCATTTACCTACAAGAGCCTCAAGGTTATCTTTCTTTATAGCTGAGTAGCTTTCCATTGTATAAAAATGCCATGTCTTTCTTGTCCACTCTGATGGGCAAGCTACCGCCACTTCTTTCTGGTTCCCTGTCACATACAGCATTGTTCTCCTTTGACTTTCAGTCTATGAACCCCCTTTCGAGTTAAATGTGTTTCTTGTATAAAGCATATTGATGGATTCTGTCTCCTGATCCACTCTGCCTGTGTTTCTTTTTATTGGTGAATTGAGGCCATCTACATTAATGGTTAGGGCCAACATGCACTGCCTTGTCTCTGCTATGCTGTTTTCTGCTGTCGGCTGCCTACTTTTCCTCTCCATTCAATTGCCTGCCCTGCTCGGTGATATCCCTCTGCCACTGTTTCTGGAGCTGTGGTCTTTGTTTATCTCTCTCTAGGATGTCCTTCAGTATTCTTTGTAGGGTTGGTTTGGTGGTCATGAATTTCTTCAGTTGTTCTTTGTCATGGAAGTATCTTGTTTCTCTGTTAATGTTGAAAGATAGTTTTGCAGGATACATCAATCTGGGTTGGAAGTTGTTTTCTTTCAGGACTTGAAATACATCACTCCAAGCTCTTCTTGACTTGATGGTTTGTGTTGAGAAGTCTGTTGTGATTTTGATGGATTTTCCTTTATAGGTGATCTGTTTCTTTTCTCTAACAGCTTTTAATATTCTGTTCTTGTGTTGAATTTCTGGGATCTTGATTACTGTAAGTCTGGGTGTAGATTTATTTTGGTTATGGCTAGCTGGAGTCCTATATGCTTCACTTATCTGAATGTCACCTCCTTTTTCCATGCTTGGGAAGTTTTCTGATATTATTTCTGTAAATAGACTTTTAATGTCATTTGTGTTGACCTCTGCTTTTTCACTCACACCTTTTATTCTTAAGTTATGTTTCTTTGGGTTGTCTTACAGTCGTTGAATTGCTACTTCCAGGTTTCTTGTTATTTTTAAGAGATCTTTCCTTTCACAATCACAAGCTGCAAACCTGTCTTCAGGGTTTGAAAGTCTACCTTCAGTTTCTTTCAAGTGGTTTTGCCAACTTTCAATAGAGTTTTTAATTTCCTCGATATCTCTTTGAATCTGTTTCATGTATTCTAAATCTTTTTTGTATTGTTCATTCAAAGTTTCCCTCATTGCCAGGAGGTTGGCTCAGTGGCTTAAGCACCTGTCTGGCAGGCGCGAGGTTGTGAGTTCGATCCCCAGTGCCACAAAAAAACAAAACAAAACAAAACACAAAGTTTCCCTCATTTACCTATGGTCCTTCATTTTTTTTTAATCTGTCTTCTTTAGAGATGCCTAGCAATTCTTTTATTATGTTTTTCAGTTCTTCTTTTACCTGAGTTAGTATTTCTGTTCTAATTTCTCTTATGGCCTCATGAAGTTGTTTCTTTACTTCAGTTGTCATTGCTTCAGAAACTTCAGGTGTGCAACTCCTGATCTCTTCTGTGTTTCCATCTCCTGGACTTGCTCTGCTTGGCTTGGAGGTCAGAGACTGCATTTTGCTTCTTTGTCTTGACATATTCCTGGGTTCTTCTGGACAAGTGGGTACTGGGGTCCCAGGCACTTCCTACATTGGCTACAATTTCTCTGGAGTGAGACTGTTTGGTTCTTCTAGCCAGTGCTGGCTACGGATATCTGATGGTGGCCATTGGGTGTGTAGGTGCAGTGCTGTCTGCTGCTTTTCCCAGCCTGCATTGGCTCCCTGATGGCTGGTGGAGTGTGTACAGGGGCAGGGCTGGCTGCTGCCTGCAGACCTGGGCTGGTCACCAGCGGGATCCTCCACTACCATCCCTGGAGTGTGTGCAGGGCCGCTGCCACTAGACCAAGCTGGTTACCCGCAGAGAACCTCCACAATGGCTGCTAGAATGTAGACAGGGGCAGGGCTGGCCACTGCCTGTGGACCTGGGCTGGTCACTGGTGGGGATCCTCCACTACCGCTCCTGGAGCGTGTGCAGGGCCACTGTCTCCAGAAAGAGCTGGCTACCCACAGGGAACCTCCGAGACAGCCCCTAGAATGCACATGGAGGGAGGGCTCAGTTTGAGCAATTTCCATGGGTCTGTATCCAGCTAGGAGCTGCTAGAGGAAGCCGGGAGCAGTTTTGGTTCCGGGCTTATCAGGCCCAACTCCAAAATGATTCCTGGCCAATCATTCTCTCCTGCAGGAGGACTGAGTCCTCTGCACACACTGCAAGCCAGTTCAGTCTTCCAGGTCTGCAGCTCCTGTCCACTGCCACTCTCTTCCAATGCTGCCTCTCTCGGCAGAGGCCTCCAGGGTCGCTGCCACCACATCACCTTGATCGTGTGTCCCCAGGTTCCAGCAGCTCCTCTCGTACAGTGGACCCACTTTCTTCCTTCTTGTCTTCCCCATCCAAGTGTGAAATTCTGTTAAAAACAATTCTTGCTGGGGATATGACTCAGTGGCACAGCACCTGCCTGGCAAGCACAAGGTTGTAAGTTTGATTCCTGGTACCAAAAAGCCCCCCTAAGACCCCTGCAACTCTGTGAATCAATATATATTTTTGTCTTTGCACACTACCTTAGTATAAAATTATATGACATGTTAAGCTAGACTAAGAACATTTGTAGAGCTGAACAATTATTTAAGCAACAACAACAACAAAAAAACAGGTTTCAATAAAATTAGTCCTGTTGTAAAAAATGGTTTGACATCCAAAATAGCACACAAGCCCAGGGATATAGCTTAGTGGCACAGTGCCTGCCTGGCAAGTGTGAGGTTGTGAGTTTGATTCCTGGTACCAAAAATAAAAAAAAAAAAGCACACAAATATGAAACTAGATTAAGATTATATTCTATATATATTCCATAAAACTGAATTTCTTCTTAATTCTCCCACTTACCAATGTAATGTCAAAGATTTAGAAGACTAGTTTACCTAGTTTGGCATTAGAAATCAATCATTTTACTGAAGTACTATAGAGAATTCAAAATACACTGGGACATAAAGCTGTAAATCTGGGAATGATTTTAAATTATTTATTAAATCAGTTACAACCAGACAAAAAGAAACTACATTCATATATATCTGTAAATTATTTCAACAATCTACTCTTGATTTTAATATATAACATGAAAAAAATGTAAACCATCCTTAAACTGGTTAGAGTTATTTCACTTCTCTTTCTGAATCTTGTTTTTTGTTTGTTTTGCAGTATACAAAAGATATAATCAAAATATGCATCCAAATTGAAAAACTTTTAAGTACTATAGCTAAGTAAAATGATTAAAAAGTCCTTCTATCTGATCTCCTACTGGGACTGATAACAGTTTGAGCCACTCTTCTGAATTAATTAAATGTGTTTTAGTAACATCTTTTCCCTAGAAAGTCTCCAATTGGGAGAGTGTGAAAAAGGGAGCTAAGATTAGTGGCACGTACTTTAAAAAATGGTATCTTTAGCTTGTTTTAAGCTTGTTTTATACCTTGACTTGGTCCCTAACAGTATGCAACAGGTCACCAACACAGTCTGTTAGGAACTTACAAATTAGTTCCCTTAATACTGATTTGAAGATCATTGGGTCCTTTACAACATTTTGCCATTTGTGCAATGGTTTCTGACATCTTTGAAAAGATGCAGATATTCAGAAGTTGAAATATTCATAGTTAAGAGATAATTTCAACATTAAAGACTACAAGTTAGGAAGAAAATAAGGACTGGCTAATACTAGAATCTTTATTAAATCTCATTTCTTGAATCATAATATTAGGTATCTCAGAAATCAAACTTTTTTCAAAAGATGAACACTCATCCATCAGACAAATCTATTGTTAAATTTGTGCTTAAAACAAAGTAAACCTTTAGATATCAGTAATTAAAATCACAATTATTTGGAAAACAACTTAATTGATAAGCTAACAAAACTATCAATGAAAGATTCATAGTTCATTACATTTATAGTCCTTTATCTGAATAATTAAGACTTACTTTATTAATTGTAACACAGTTGTATGAAGCTAAATGATTTTGCAGGGAAACTATTGAGGCACTTTGATAAAAATAATTTAAAATCAAACCAAATTAATTTTTAAAGGTTACATGGAAAGTTACATTGATAATGACACTCAAAAAAAACCCCTCAATATAAATACGTATAAATATATTGTATTCCTACACATATATGTAACAATCATTTATATAATGAATCAGAGAGAATAGCATACACACATAATACCCATGAATGAGTCACAAATTTAGATCAGAAAATTTCCTTAATCCTCAGAAAATCCCTTCACAATCATGACTACTTTAAATGCAAAAGAGCATACCAAGCAAGTTTTCTAAAAACAAAAAAGATCATTAACAGAGAAATTTGGCTATTGGTCTATATTAAATATTAGGATATCAAATTCAAATGCCCCTCTGTTACCTTGAAGCCTATGAACAAAAACAGGATCACAATTTATAAACAAGACTACACAATTCTTAAGTTTATTTATAGGTCAATTTAAATTTTATTATGGATTTCAATTCTATTTATGTACTAGAGATTGAACCCAGCGTCTCATGCATGTTCTACCCCTGAGCTACATACCCAGGCCACCAGGAATTGAGGGCAGGGGTACTTTAAGTACTGAATTACATCCCCAGATTTTTTACTTTTTATATTTTTTAATTTTGAGTCAGGGTCTTGCTAAGTTGCCCAGGCTGACCACAAACTTGAAATTCTTCTGCCTCAGCCTCTTGAGTAGCTGGAACAATAAGTATGGACCACTACGTCCAGCAGGGTTTAAATTCTTATTATTTCAAACTACATAATTTTATGAGATGTTATGAAGTGCTTAAGTAATGTTAATAATTTGTAAGTAAATTTTGACATACTGAGTTTTTTAGTGAAAACAGGTTTAACTTAGGATTTTCATACCAAGACATTATACCATTAGGTTAAATTTTAATTGTTTTGAAATGCAGCACTTGTACTAATACATAAGAAAATAACTTTTAGGGTGATTCATACAATGTATGTCATTCATTTCTTTTCATACATTTAATACACTACTCTTCATTAATTGCACATTTTTAGAAATGAGAAAATATTCTAAACAAATATTACAAATACATGAAAGTTTTTTTAAAAAATGCTCTTACCCTAGAATGACATATGAAGTTATATTCTCAATAAAGTAAGTATCGAAAACAAAAGCAAATTAAATGAATGAAAAAGACACATGGAAATCTTCTATTATTAAAATAGTTAACATAAAATCTAAGATTAATTTTTAAATCACAAATTAAATGTTTCTATTTCAACATCGTATTAAACTGCTGACTGTATCAGCTCTAGAATAAAAATTTAAATCTTAAAAGAATAGGTTAAAACAACCTGAATCACAGTATTTAAGTCCTATAAATACATTTTTATAATGCAACAGTTTCACACACGAATTCCATGGCATCTATTGGCTTTTTCAGTTCATAGAATATTCTGAATTTTATGAAAGTACTTAACCACAACTCTTAACCTAGAATTCAAGAAACATATTAACAGGTAAACTAAATCAATAAAGATTTAAGGTAAAAATATAAAGTATTATGAAAATATTAAAAAGTAATACAACATTGTCTAGCTGACATAGATGAATAGAAAAGGGGACATTTTCCTATACGGTTTCTAATGTTTACATTACTACTATCAATAAGTAATCACTTCATTACCTTTAATGTGTCTCAAAATATATATCAGACATACTATATAATTACATTATATAATCTATAACCTATATACTTTATACATAGTTGCCTCACATGACACGACTTTATTTAATGAAGCACTAATTCACATTGAAGTTTCTCTTTTAGATCTGAGCTTTTTTAAAGTATCAATCAATTTGCAGATGCATATATAAGAGCATATTTTATAGACCACTACACCTCCATTTGGATCCAAATAAATTTTTCATTAATCCAGGCTACTTTGCTAAGAGTATTAACATAAAATTTACACTTAAATTAAAATAAAATAATAAATTAAAATAATATCTTTATTGTAAAAATTACAACTGCACTGACTACATTAACAGGGCCTTTCACATAATATTACTGGCCTTCATAAAAATTAAAAGATACAGAAGACTAAATGCAGAGGATTTGTTCATTAACAGTCTTATTTTTTAGGTTAAAAGTAATGGTGTTACCAGAGAAGTAATCATAATTTTATCTACTTAATAATGAAAACTTTATGGAATGTGGATGGATCGAGAGTAGGAAATAACTCCAAGAATTCACTATGCAATACAACTTTTCTTTTTTTCCCACAAGAAAGTTAAATTTTAGGAAAGCACTTAAATAGCTATTTAGAAAACAATAGTAGAAGATAAAATGAGACATTATTTTAGTATAATATATATAAACTTATTTTTAAAATGATATAAAATGGGAGTTTTTAAATGCTAGAAAATACAAAATAATTTCTATTGAAAAAACCTACATAGCTAAACTTTCCAGCTGCTGAATATTTTAGAAATTAATGAAAACTACCAAATAATGTAAAACCAAACCTAGATACAGACTGAAAATGTTATTTGAATACATTTTTAACTAATGAAATATAGTTATTTTAACTGACAAATGTAACCTGTATTATTCAAAGCCCAGATTAACAGGAGCTGTTTCAACACTTTTTTCATGTGTAATAAAATGTTTTGTTAAAAATGATTTTTATTAAGCATAATAATAATTACTGCAGATTTCCTAGGGCTTATTATACTTTCGACAGTTTTAATAAAAATATTAGCTAGATTACATTTAAGAAATTTTCATTTTAAAACTCTTACAAAAAGAAATGAGAAGTTTGATAGCTCTACTTGTTTTTTTGTCTTATGGACACTGATAACATTTACTGTTGCTGTTTATAGTATTAAGACTGAAAAAGAGTATAACACTCTAAGTATAACAGGAAATGTTAGTCAATAAAAATGCTTCATTGCAGTTTTTGACACTACCGCCAGCATGTTTTAAAAAGTATCTAAACAAGCTTTAAACACTAGAGATGATACTATCTAACTCCAACAGACTGGTTAAAAGCAGAAAATACAACTTAGCAATCTACATGACGTAAAATAGAGGAGTTTTTCCTTCACCAAATTAAAGACTATTTGAAACTTCGGTGACTGTAGCAAATGACCATTGCATGCTTCATTTTTTTCCTCTTAAAAAAGAAAATTGTAACATATAAAATTAAGTTGGCATATAAATTATTCCTTCATAGAGCAAGTGCTTTAGTAAAATTAAAAATGTTAGTTACCCTTTGTCAAAAGAGATTTCTTATTACAATGTAAGTTGAAACTTAACCATAACTTCTTTAAACGAATTTATTTTGTTAGTAGCTACTATTACAAAGGTAGTTGATTTGGAGTTTTCCTGCCCATGTGAAATGGACTAGTCTTTCAAGTTAACTCCATTACACAATTAAAAACTAAGTTAAAGAATTATATTACTTTACAATGTATTATTAATAAAAGAACAACTGAACATTTATGAGATGTTTCTGAAATAAAACAATACATGCCATTCTGGAGACTGTTACTATGGAGGTGATTAACAACTAAACTACCTTGCAAATTTAACAGACTCCATACACATCCTGAAGTAAATCTGTACCATATTTGCTTAGCTAAAAAAGAAAATCAACTGTTGTTAACACTATTATGAAAGGGAATTATGAAGTTACTAAAAACCACTGTTTCAATGAGCTCTTTATCTTGAAGAGTAAGAATTTTATTCAAGAAAATAAAATAATGCTGGGTGTGGCAGCACACTCCTGTAATCCCAGCACTCAGGAGAGGCTAAGGTAAGGGGATTGCCTTGAGTTCAAGGCCAGCCTAGGATACGAACTGAGTGCAAGGCCAATCTGAACTACATAGCAAAACCCTGTCTCAAAAAAAAAAAAAAAAAAAAAAAAAAAAAAAAAAAAAAAAAAAAAAAAAAAAAAAAAAAAAAAAAAAAAAAAAAAAAAAAAAAAAAAAAAAAAAAAAAAAAAAAAAAAAACAAACAGAAAGAAAGAAAAGAAAACAAGTAATATTACTGCCAACCACTTTTCATATACTTTTCCAGTTATACATTCTCTTTCAACATAAAACAATTATCTAATGGCAATTTCAAACCAAATATTATCCATGATTTTCCCCTAATATTTTAAATCCTAAAAATACCAACTGTAAAGCAACAGCACATATTTACTGAAATTATCAAAATTAGCAAAATTAATCTAGATAATAGTACCCCAGAAGATAACCTTATTATCTTTGTTTCAAGTTTTCTTGCTATTCTATGAGAAGCAGATACTGATATCAACAGTGTACTGCGAACATTAACATCATCTATCTCCTAATTAATGACAATCTTCCTTTAGTATGCAGTGATAACAGACTGACTGTAAAAGGAAAACATTTCTGATGAGAGTAAAAATATTTACTATTTGAAGAACAAGTCTTTAAAAGATACTTTTGATAAAAATTCCTAAAGTTGTCTGTTAATATTTTTAAAATTTGGGAGGCTAATCAGAAAAACACTCATATTTTAAAAAATCAAATGATAAATGGTAATAAGTACAAAAACAATACAGATGGTCATATTTTATTATGATGCAATACTGATTTTAGATACTTGATTTCCTATTAATAAAATGTCTTTTACTAACTTGTTACACATATAAGCTAATTTTAAAATGTACCAGGTAATACTGTTGTTTTCTAGTCTAAAGTCTTCAACATACTAGAGTAATGAATAATTTGTTAGATATTTATATAAACCCTTTTAGAAATCTAAAAATCTCTTACGTACAAAAAAAGGCGACTAATAAATTTTGTAGAAAAAAATCATGAAATTAGTTTAATTAAAAACAAATGCATCAAAATTCTAAAATTTACATTATAATATACATACTGTGAAGGTTAAAAATACTAATTTAAAATTTTATGCATAATAAGCTTGTTATAATTTAAGACTATTGTTTCTTAAAACCTAAATTAAATTAAAATTAAACCTAAATCAGATCTCCTCTTAACTAATTTAACATTAATATAGTCTTCTTTTGCTGACTATTTAATAAAGAACTAAGTAAAGGAATTAATACTATATAAATTTGTCATTTTAATTAGAACCTAATTCAAAAATATACATACACACAAATTTTACATGTATATATATAACTGATAAAATGAGCTTACATATGAAGTTAGTAAAAGATATTTTATTAATAAAAAATCAAGTGCTTAAAATTTATGTCTCCCCATGATTAAACAAAACCATCTATATTGTGAACTGTTATTGATTCTACCAGATAGTTTTAATTATGGGGTAACAAGTTCAGTAATCCACCAGAAGCTAAAATACAACTGTTTCTTAAGAACTGAAATGTGAAAAGATAATAGGCCTATCAAAAAATATAACATAATTTTGTTTAATTATGAGGCAGTATCAATTTTAAGCATGATTTATGATTAATAAATGCTTTTAAAAAACTTGTTAGATATACAGGTTTACTTTAGTATTAGATACATTTGACTAACAGTTTTCAACAAATAGTAATAGTAGTGAAATAAAAGTTTAAGACATTAAGTAGGCATTTTTCAAATTATTCATGAATTTGGTGATCAATCTCCTTAATTACAAATGACATAAATTAATCCTTAAATACTGGGGTTTTTTTTTAAAGCCCATTCTGGATGCAATATATTATGTAAAACAACCTAAAGCACGCCTTCTGATAGAGAGAAAAATGTTCTCCCTTAGAAAGTACTGAAGCTCCATCTAGAGGCTTTTCCCTCTATTACTGTCACTTGCAATATAAGTAATATCATCTAGAAATGTGAATAATATTAAAATGTCAGAGATTTCCTTTGTACCTACCCTTTTGTTATTCATAATGAGTTGTTGCCCTAACCTTCTTAGGGTAGCTCTAGCTCCATCACTGCCATCAAGTGGTAAAAAACTAAAACTGAGCCTTACCAAAAAAAAAAAAAAAAAAAAGGAAGACAGCAAAGAAAAACAGGAAAAGACTTCTATGTGTTCTTTTTAACTTATTCACCCTCCTTTTCTTAGTTCAAGAAATGGGTTTGTACTTTTTTCTTATGCTATTTATTATTTTAGTCAAATTTTGGGAAAAATAGTATTTGTTTTTAGAAAAAAGCATTATATATTGTCTCTAAATCTGAAATGTGTGCCAAGTAATTTTGTGTTTGCAAGCTACGTAAAAATACTTTGAATTGAATCTATTTTAGTTAAATGATGTGTTTTCATGAGTTGCTTCACTGGTAAGAATAGTGATAAGGAACACAAAGGATTACTAAGATTAATGAATTTTATAGTATACTACAACAATTATTAAAGAGGAAAAAAAGCTGGGCGTGGTGGCACACGTCTTTAAACCCAGCACTCTGGAGGCTGAGGTAGGAGGTGCATTGTGAGTTCAAGGCCATTTTGGGCTACAATGCGAGCGCAAGGCCAGCCTGAGCTACATAGTACAACCCTGCCTCAAAACACCAGGGCTGGGAGTTTGGCTCAGTGGCTTAAGCACCTGTCTGTCAGGTGTGAGATTGAGAGTTCAATCCCTGGTGCTGCAAAAAATAAAAAATAAAGAGGAAAAAAAGCCACAGTGTGACTAAAGTGTTTTCTATTAACTATAAAAAGAACCCAGAGTTTAATAAATGGGACACTCTTTTTATATGTGTGTGTTTGTGTGTGTGAGAGAGAGAGAGAGAGAGAGAGAGAGAGAGACAGGGTCTTACCATGCAGTTCAGGCTGACCTTGAACTCACTCTGTAGTCCAGGTTGGCCTCCAACTCACAGGGATCCTCCTGCCTCAGCCTCCTGAGTACTGGGGTTACAGGCATCTGCCACTACACCCAGCAAAATGGTACACTCTTATAGTACCTTCGGGATGTAGTAATAACAATGACTCCCCCAAAATGTTTTCAACAGCCTATGAATGAAGAAAGGACAGAATAAGGATTTAACACTGAAGAAAGCAAAAGAAACAAAAATTAACCATTAAAAAGCAACACAGGAATTCAATGCAACTTAAAATTACTTAAAATCCTTTCCTTTCTTAAGCACACATACTTCCTAAATTATGGGACAGGAGTTAGGACTTGCAAAAAAACAAAACTTAAGTAAGGTGCACTGGCGCACACCTGTAATTTCAGCTACACAGGAGACTGAAGCATGGAGATTACAAATTCAAGGCCATTCTGGGCAACTTAAGAGATACCCTGTCTTAAAATAAAATGAAAGGGCTGGAGATATAACTGAGTAGTAGAGCATGTTCCCAGCAATGTGCAAGGTCCAGCGTTCACTGCTCAGTAATGCAAAACAAAACCCAGCAAAACAAAACTATACCGACAGAACCTAGAAGAAAAGACCAATGAAATAATGTCCCTGTTTAGTGGGGGACATTACACTGGGTTACAAAAATCCATCCTATACTTTGTACTATAAATTTGGACTTTAGCATAATAGTAGCTGGCTGTGCCTCTCAGCAGCTGCAACTGGAGGATACAAGAAGCAATCTTTGTGTTTACCCACTTGGTACAACAAACAGCAAGCTGTGTGCATGTGTGAAAAAGTGTCAAACCAAGATTTTTACCCACATAATGCTCCATGTAACAGGTTTTGTGCACGCCTCCCTGGCAATGGGAGTGGGTTGGTGGGTAAAATATACCCATAATATTCTTTGGTTAGGTAAACTGTCATGTACCATACTGGAATGTCAGTGTGACTCACAGTAGCTGGGTGTGGAGAAACCAGGTACAATACCACATGAAAAACTAGATTTGTGCCAAGCAGGGTGGTGCACACCTTTAATCCCAGCACTCAGGAGGCTGAGGTAGGCAGAGCGTTGTGAGTTCAAGGCCCAGCTTGGGCTACAATGCAAGTGCAAGATTGGCCTGAGCTACATAGTGTGATCCTGCCTCAAAAAACTAGGGCTGGGAGTTTGACTCAGTGGCTTAAGCGCCTGTCTGTCAGGCGCGAGGTGGTGAGTTCGATCTCTGGTGCCGCAAAAAAACAAAAAACAAAAACTAGATTTGCAAACTTTGTAGGAGGTTAAAAGTGAATCATCAGGTAACCCATGCAAGGATGATGATGATGATGATGATGACTCTGACAATGGCCACATGAGTCAAAGTTCCTGTGACAGTGAAATGGAACAAGAATCAACCAATACAGGCACATGGAATGAAGATCTCCTTTATTCAGATGACAGAGAAAATAGCAATGTGAATACATATTTGACTAGTTGAAATGGCACAAAATGGTCATGCAACCAAATGGAACAATGCAATGTTAGAACTAGGTCCAAAAATAGAGTGAGGATCTTGGCAGGGGTGAAACCTATTGGACAGAATGCCAGTACCACCATTCAATATTGGTGAATGAAATACTACAAGATGTTGTAAAATACACAAATCATGACATACAAGTTCCGTATGCATTGATAGCCATACTAAAATATCTGTTTGACACCTCACTAGCTAAATTGAAAGCTTTCATAGGTGTGCTGTACTTAGCAGGGCTTTTTCATGGTAATCACAGAAATGTAAAGACTAACGAAGAAGTGATGGATGTGGGCTTGAAGTTTGTAGAACAACAATGATACTAGGGAGATTTAGTTTCTTTTGGAATTCCTTGAGGTTAGCTGGGTATGGTGGCACAGGCCTATAATCCCAGCATTAAGGAGGCTGAGGCAAGAGGATCACCACCAGTTCAAGGCCAGTCTCGGTTACACAGTGAATAGTAAGTTAAAGGCCAGCCTGAACTATAAAGCAAGAGAGGCTGTCTCCAAAAGAAAAACAAAAACAAAAACAAACACAAAAAACAAAAGCAAATAAAAACCAAAAACCAAATTTACTGAGATTTGATGACAAAACCACCCACCAAGAAAGACAAAGAACTCATAATCTTGCTGCTATCTGCTCTTGTTTGAGAGTTTGTCAAGGAATTCCTATCAAAGAATTTACATACCATCTGGACATATGACTATTGATGAACACCTTGCTGTACTTAGGTGTAGCTGTGGCTTTAGGCAGTATATTCCAAAAAACAAAGACTTCAAAATACAGTATAAAAATATATGCCCTGGTAAATACAAAGATATATTATACTTTCAATTTAGAAATTTTTCCTGGAACTTAGCCATGAGGTCTTTATTTATATAATAATAAACCAAGTGTTGTTGTGGACAGACTTGTTGCTCCCATGTCCTGAACTAATTGGAATGTGACATTTTACAACTGGTTTACCAGTTTTCAAATAATATTACATTTGCTAACAGTGCACAAGTTGACAAGCATAGAAATTGTATACAAGAACAAAGCAGAAATTTCAAATGAAATGTTGCATTTTCAAAACAGAGAACTGTACAGTACAATCTTTGAATTTTAGAAAGATATAAATTGGCCTCACACATGGCAAAGAAAAGCAAACTGGTACTACTGATGTCAATATTGCACCAGGATGGAAAAACTGACAGGTGAATCTTGATAAAATGGAAGCCTGAGATAGTAACTTTTTAAAATAAAATCAAAGGTGGAGTAGATGTTGTTAATGAGTTAAGCAGCAACTATGATGTCACTTGAAACACAAAGCATTGGCCAATGGCTGTGTTTTATTTGACCCTAAACATGTGTAGCATAAATAGTTTGATAGTTTACAAAGAGAATAACAAGTGCAAAATACTATGGAGACATTTTCTTAGAGGATCAGAACTAGAACTCCTAAGGGATCATTTTCAACAGAGAAAGAACAAAATGTTTCTGCTCAGGGAACTACACAAAAAATTGTTGCGCACACTGGTGAAATGAAATGACAGGTGAATAGGCAGGTGCAGATTCATGACACCTGCATGTTCCACGCATAGGTATCACTTACATTGATGGCAGGTATGTTTTGTTTTCCTGTCCTTTTCAATAGGGCACAGTTGACATTTTTTTGATTTTCTTGTTGCCATAGTAGGTCTTTGTGCTGTTGTACCTGCCTGTTCACCTGTCAGGAATTCCTATGGTAGACTTTTGTTTGTATTTACATTATAGTTCATACAGATTTTTACTTTGAACGTTATCTTTTAGGTTTTGTAAACAATAGCTGATGTGACAGTGTTGCTGTCTATTCTAAGCTCTCATTACATATTTGATATTTTATTGATAACTTATTTTCCTGCTAAGTGCACATTGTACAATATAGTAAGAAGCTCCTGACAAAAGAAAAAGACAAGAAAGGTGACAAGAATGGCCTGCCACACAGGAAAGCTAACTACATGGCCATCAGTAAGCAAGAAGTGAACATGGAACATGGAGTCGTCATGTGTGAAGACTGCCTTGGGTGTGACAACTGAAGCAAAGATTATTTTTGCTGTAGGGTTCTATTGGTACTTTCATTGCAGTTCATGCATTTATTTCTGTTTTTTTTAGACTTTGTACACCAAAAAAGTCAGTATGAAAATTTTGATGCTTTTTTATAAATAAATACTAAAAATTCAATACTTAAATTTTTTGGTATTTTTTCCTAAGCATTTGTTGTTTAATATAATAAAACTCATAAAATTTAAATTTATAATTCACTGCTAGAAATATTCTATAAAATAAATGTGAGTATCATACACCTATCACAGTGCTATTTTAACACAAAATTGATATCATGCCTTGGAGGCTAGAGGCTGCTACTTCTGCAAGATGCATAATTCAGGGAATAATTTTTCAATATTTTAAAAAAGAATTTAGTGTATGAAATATATGTAGAAGTACACAGTTAATGTAGTCTAGGTTTTAATGTTTAGAAATTCCCCAAGATTGATAATATATATTTATTAAAAGGCCATTCTTCTGGTTTATATATTTACAATATGAAAATTTCAGAATGTTCTTCTTTTATTCTTTTGATTAGAACTTAATTTCTAATTAAGAAATTTGTTCATAAAACAGAGAATTTACAATTTTATAGCTCTGATTATAGGTATAGATTCCCATATTAAATGAGCAATATAACAATATAACAGTAGCAGTCAATACCCCTATTATGTACCAAGTCCTATTCTAAGTGTTTTATACATGCAGTTTCAAATAAGTCTCTAAACAACTCCATAAGATAAATACTGTTATTATTAAACACATAAGGTAACTGAGGCATAGAGGAGCATGATAAAAACTCACAGCCACAAAGCAGGTATTGGGGCTATGATACACAAGCAGGCCGTCAGCCTGGGTAGTTCCCACTCATAAACTGCTTCCAGGTAAGTCAAGTTTTCTCAATTCTGCCAATACTGACATTTTAGACCAGATAAATCTTTGTTGTGGAGAGCTGTTTTCTGTTCATTGTAGGATGTCTAGAAGCATCCCTAAACTAACATCAGGTGCCAGTAGCAAGGCCCCACAGCCACTCATTTGGCAAGGGTAGTATGAATATAACTGAATGCCTTTTTCTTCTTGCCCTTTCTCTGTTTCTTCCTGGGCTGGAGATATAGCTCAGTGGCATAGCGCCTACCTGGCAAGCATGAGGTTGTGAGATTGATTCCCAGTACCAAGAGAAGAGAAGAAAAGAGAAGAGAAGAGTAGAGTAGAGTCTCTCTTCCTTTCACAACTGTAGACTCTTGTAGTATTTAATGGTCTTAATGAACCAGATTTTGGGCACAGCAGACATGGAAGGTATGAGGACGAGCTTTTCTATATCAACCATTACATATTTTAACATCCAAACATATGAACATATTATATCCTTGAGATGTTTTAGTTTCTCCTAAATGTGGAATACATTTTTAAAAATACAGTATTGATAAGTATCCATTTATCATACATCTCTTAAAATTTGGAATTCTATTTCCAAATGTAATTTCATTTTTCAAAAAAATTTTGGGGGTGCAACTCCTGGCTCTTTTTTCTCTCCCTGTTCCCAAACAGTTCATTCACTAATTCTAATGATTCTTCCATCAAAGGTATACTAAGTATCCGAACACTTACCCTGTCATTACCACAATGGATCAAGTCACTATGTTTTTCTTGGATCCTTACAAAATCTAATATATTTCTCAACTTCAGCCTCATTGTGGCATTTTACCTTAAAGTCTATTTTCAGCACAAGAGCCAGACTAAAGCAAAAAACAGATCCAGTCAAAAGCCTCTAATAGTTTTCCGTTTTACTCAGATCAAAAGACAAAGTCCTTACTATGTATCTTGGGAATTCCATACAACATCTTAAACTTACAACAACCTAGTTTGACTTACCAGAATCTAGGTAACCACTTAAAAATAACTAAAAAGCCAGGCATGGTGGTGCACACCTTTAATCCCAGCACTTGGGAGGCTGAGGTAGGAGGAGCGTTGTGAATTCAAGGCCAGTTTGGGCTACAACGTGAGCACAAGGCCAGCCTGAAGTACACAGTGTGACCCTATCTCAAAAAACTAGGGCCAGGAGTTTGGCTCAGTGTCTTAAGTGCCTGCCTGGCAGGCGCGAGGTTGTGAGTTCGATCCCCGGTGCCACTAAATAAATAAATAAAAATAACTGAAAAAAAAAAAAAAGAAAGCAGGAGGAAAAAAAAAGAATCTAAATGGTATACTATAAAAAAATCAGCTCAAGCGCTGGGAGCGTAGCTCAGTGGTGAAGTACTTGACTAGCATACGTGAGGCCCTGGGTTCAATTCCCAGAACCAGCATCACCAAAAATGAACATCAAGTAAACACAAAAATAGGCAGAAGAGAGAAAATGTGGGGTTTTTGCTTAATGGACACAGGATTTCACACTGAAGTCATGAAAACATTTTGGAAACAGCAGTGATGGCTATACAACACTGTGAATGTACCACTTAATAATAATCAATTCCATTCCTAAACATGGTGTAAAGGGCAAGTTTCTTGTTATACCCATTTCAAACTCCTTATAATCACATCAAAACCTCCCAAGTCCTCACAGTGGCCTACAAGGTCACAGGGAACTGCTGTCTCATTATCTCTGAACTCATCTCCAAACACTTTTTCCCTGGCTTTTCTCCACACTCAGGCCTCTTCCCTTTTGTTCCTTGAATAACTGGCCACAGTCATGCATGCAGCCCTTGCATTTAGTGATCCCTCTACCTGAAACTGCTCTTACACTTATCTACATGGCTCTTATACTCCTCTTCGTGGCTCGGTCCCTCCTTCCTCCATGTCTCTGCTCAAATCTCACCGCTCTGTGCCTTGTCTAAAACTGCAATGTCTCCCTCAACACTCTTGTGCCTCTTCTATACTGTGATTTTTTCAATAGAATTTTAACTATCTGGTATAATGTACATTTTACTTATTTACTGTCTGTTATGGTTTGGGTCTAGATGTCCCCACAAAGTCTCGTGCAGTCATAGGTAGGGTTTTTTCTGATGTGGCTGAATCTAGAGTGTGTGATGCTGGGATTAAGGGCGGGTGATTTCTCTATCAGTCCACTGACTGATTTGGTACACCCTACTCCTGGTAGCCTGGATACAATATAAGGGACAGAAAGAGGCTATCTTCTTTGCTTGCTTAATTTGCTGTCTTCTGCTTGCTATGAACTGATTCTCCTCCGTGATGTTCCTCTGCCAAGCCACCCTGCCTTGGAGCCTGCCAATTACAAACTGAAACCTCTACGAACTTTGAGTTAAATCTTTCCTCCTTGAACTTGTGGGTTTTGGGTATTTGGTCTTAGCAATGAGAAAAGAAATTAAGATACTATCAGTCTCTCTCACTAGAATATAACACCATAATATAGGTAGGAATTTTGTTTTGTTTAATGCCGTGTCCCTAGAATATTACACACAGTACGCAATCAATAAATAATTGTTGGATTAAAGAGTATAAATTATTCTAAATACCAATATAAGACTATCGATTATTTATTAAGACTTGGCACTTCTTAAAGCTTCTTTAAAATTGCAGAGGGCTCTGCTTTTACTTTAACATCTACTCTGTCCATCCAGATACAACTACAGCTGGTTACTTTATTGCCAATTTTTTTTCTTTACTATGTTTAATTTAGCACTGAAAATTATTCCTACTATTTATGAACATTATTTAAAGTTTCCTTAGTTACTTTAACAGATGAGAAAAGTAATATATTGAAAAAGATTATATAACGACTAAATGGTAAAGCAAGACTTCTAACTTCCCATGCAATTTTATCTCTAGGAACTTTACCTTAGTTTTCTTTTTAAATAAAATTTATTTTTAATTGATACATAAAAATTTTGTATAATAATAGGGTTCCATTATGATGCTTTTCTTTAGTTTTCATGTTTTAAAATAATATAATTTAAATTCATTCAGAAATTAGGATTGGTTGGTTGAATTCCGTATTTCATGAAGAATGATTACTTGGGTGAAAGACCTTTCAGTTTTTTTCAAGTGATCAAGCTACATCATACTTGCTCCCCAAAACCTATTTCTTTTTGGCACATCCTGATTACCACAAGGAAAGAGAATGAACAGTATCATACAGGCAGAAAAAACTGAATTTATCAAAATACTTCACTAGAAGAGACACAGGAACATCAATCAACATGCCTAACGAAATTTATTACACTATTATCTAAAATTCTACTTGTGAACACTCCTAAGTAAAATAAGTGTTATCGAGTAGTGTAATCCATGCTTTACTAAGTACTAGGTGGTTCCAATCATAATTTATTTTCATCTATTGACTTCCAATTTTTGTAAGTCTTTGTATTTTTAAGTCTTTAAGTTTTTATATTTGGGTATGTCTCTTATAAACAGTATATATTCTTGGTTTTTTCATTTACTTTTTTCATTTATCAATTTTGTCCTAATAATTTTATATTCTTATTTTTAAGGTGTTTACTTATACATCTGAGTTTATTTCTACTTTTTTGTTTTATCTTGGTCTTTCTGTTTTTATTTCTGTCCCTTCTTTTTATCTTTTTCTTTGAGTCAAGGTTTAACTCTTTCTTAGTGCATTCCCATCCCTAGCCCCACAGTTGTTTAGAAGTTATAGGTTCTACTCTTTTAGTGGCTACTCTAGTTAGTTTTAAATGCATATTGAATTTAACAAAGTCTAAATTAATATTTTTATTCTTGAAAAATATAATAACCTTAGAATATCTGAACGCTGATGATTCCCTTCAAACTTATATACTGATACTGCTATTTTAGCTTTATCCTATTCACTATCCTCACAAATCAGATATTTCTCTTACATAGCCAGTGTTTGTTTAGGATTTACCTACATAATTACCACTATGCTTACTCACTATTCCATCTTGCATCACAGATTTGCCATCTGACAATCATTTTTTTCCTCCCAAAAGTTTAGCCTTTGGCATATGCTGTGAAAAGGAACAGTTCCTTACAAATTGTTTTTGTTGTTTATCTGGAATTATTTTTAATATTCTCTTTCCTGAAAGACAGTTTCACTTGGCATGGAATTCTACAATTCTAGTTTTAAGGTTATTTTTCTCAATGAATTGAAGACAATTAGGGCTTTTTCCTATTGTCTTTCATCAATATGCCTGCCATTGCTTAGTAGATGATGTCCTTGCTCTTCGGCTGCTTCCATAAATTTCTCTCACTTCTGCATCTTTACTATGTTTCTATGAGTGATTTTTGACATACTGGAGACTGAACCCAGAGCCTTCACACTGAGTTACACCCCAAATTCTTTGGCTAAGTTGCCAAGTTGCTCAGACCTGGCATACCTCGGCTTCTTGAAAGTACTGATACTGTTCAAAATTCCTCAAAACCAAACAAAAACATCAAGCATTGCCTCTTTCAGTGTTGCTGCTTCTGTAGTCTCTCCAATATAACCCTTTGAAACTCCACCTGAATGTCTCTTATTTCACATTTTCTGTATGTATCTGAATCTCTCATGTTTCCATCCCTATGTTTCTCTGGAGAAGATTCAAGATAACTTTCTCTGATCTGCTCCTTGAATTTATTAACTCTTTCTTCAGCTGTCTACTCTATTGCATTTAAAAAAAAACTATGCTACAATAATTTTATGCTTACAGAAAAATTACAGAAATAGTACAGATTACATGTACCATTTTTCAGCCTTCTCTAAACTTAACCATACTATAATTATTGAAAACAGAAAAATCAACATTTATATGATACTATTATTTACAGACTTTATTCAAATTTTGCCAGCTGTCAGACTAGTGTATTTTTTTCTAGTCCAAGGTCACACACTGTATTTAGCTTTTGCATCTATTTTCAATTTGTGACTATCCTTTGATTGTGACACTAGAGTACCAGTGGTTTACTTTGTATGATTTACCACATTTTTGCTTTGTCTATGTTTTCTCATAATTAAATTGAGGCTATGGTTTTTTGAGATATAAGACTACAATGTAAGCAGTCTTTTCTGTGTATTATATGGTTGTTAAACAACATTGGTCACCTGGTTAGGTGTTATTTGACAACATTCTCTGCTATAAAGTTACTATATTCCCCTATGCAAATAGTAAGTATTTGTGGGAATACTTTTGAACCATACTTTTACCAACGAATTATAGCATCCACTGATAATTCTTGTCTGAAACAATTATTGTTATGGTGTTTGTCTAAGGGTGATGTTCTGTTTCTGTCATTTCTTCTACACTTGTTAACTGGACTTCTAATATTAAGAAGGCCTGTGCCTTCTCCTTACTTGTTTGTTCAGGTATGTTTTTAATATTTGTATAGAGTTATAAATATTTTATCCTACAGGTTAAAATTTCCCACTACCATTACTTATTCTGCTGTTCAGCTTGTTCCAGATTTGGCAATAGGGAGATCCTTTAATTCCCGCTCCAACACTCGACCACAGTCGAACATGGTTTACTTTCTGTATCTTCACTTTTGTCTTGTTCAGAAACTTCATATGCACGAAATTATACAGTATATAGTCTTATCAATCTGGCTTCTTTTACTTAGTATAACATTTTTGAGGTTCAATTATGTTGTTACTCTTTTTGACTTACTTACTTATTTTTGCTGAGCAATACTCTGACCTTATCTTATTTTAAACACTCCCTTGATCCCTACACAAGCGTCTTCATACTCTGTTTTCCTTGCTCCAGCTCTGGAATCAACCATTTCTCAAGGCAGCCCTAGTTCTTTTCATTTACTCAGTGAGTTTTTATTTCAATTTTCTTTTTCATACCTAAATGTTCTAACTGGCCCTTTTTCAAGTCTCACTGGCTGTTCTTTAAAGGATATAGGCTAAGCTTCTATAGCAAAGAGAGTGGTCTAAATAAGAAACACTTTCCTTCTCATGTAACAGTTTAGAAATAAGCAGCAAAGAACCAAAGAGGCAGCTCATCACATACTTTAATCATTATGTCCAAATTTTGCTGACTCAAGTAGTTTTCTAAATCAACTATCAGTATACAAGAAGGTGGGGGGAGCATGTAGGCATTCCTTCTTAAGGCGAAGCAAAGAAGTATCACACATGACTTTCTCTTCACAATTCACTGTCAAAACCTCAACAGAGGACAAACCAACCTTCAAGAGAAGTTGGTAAATACAGTCTCCTGTCTGACAGTCATATATCCATACAACTTAAAATAGTCTGTTATTTTCTAAAACAATAGAAAGGTTAAAAAATAATTTAGCATATGATTTCCAAAATGGCTTATCATTAACAGTACCATCCTTTATTGAAAATGCATAGTATTTGAGTATTTTTACCTTATATCCATAAAGTTCAATTTAGAAAACTTTTACAGAATTTCCATTCAGCCATTTGCTATCTAACTTTAGCAGTATCTTTTCCTCTCTACAGGTTAGTACTTTTTTCAGAGTAAAAGGATAAATACAAGAATATAAAAGGTGCTCATTAAAAGTATATTATCATAAAAAGATAAAGCAATAGCCAGCATTTATTTAGTAGTATTAATTTACACATGTAATCACTGAAACATCACGAGAGTCTTACAAGGGCTGTTTATTTCACAGATGAGAAAACTAAGGTTTAGAGAGCTTATATTACTTCTGCAAGATCATAATATTAATAGTTAAAGCAATTCAACTCTGAGCTCTTAGCCACTAGGTTTTAAGTTCTCTAAATTCAGAATGCATCTTAAAAATTGTTGGCTATTACAAATGTTGTTGTAGCAATAGTGACACTAACGAGGCATCTGTCGATCCCTGTGTGTGCAACTTGCAGAACTTGAGTTGGAAAAAATTCTTGAAACAATCCCAGTACAATCTTTCAAACTCCCAAGAACCAAACAAGTGTTAATAAGCAGGGGTGAGTGTAATATTCATCAGCATTCTCAACATGGGTATCAAAAGTAGGTAAATGCAAGATACAGACAGTTCCCAATTTACAATGGTTTGACTTAATGGTTTTTTGACTTTACAATGGTGACAACATGACTGAAATTCACTGGAAAGTATAATTCAAACTTTGAATGGAGATCTTTTCCCAGGCTAGTGGTAGGCAGTAATGTACCCCTTACGATGCTCTGTAACAGCTACTATGCTGCTAAACTATTAAGTTTGGGAGGGTAGCTGTGCTTAGTGCATTCTCCACTAGCAATATCTTCAACTTACCAAGGGGTTTATTAGGGTAACCTCATAGTAAGTTGAGAACAGCTACAATTGCAAACCTGGCTGAAGAACTCAGCATCGCAGTTCTTGATTCTTCTTAGAAACACTGAACAGAGAAAGACTCCAGATGAAAAATCTGAACATTAAAGACTGGGTCAAAAAGCAATTAAAAGTTGGACTCTGAATGCAAGGAATATGAGCAATTCCTTAATCAATTTATTTCATACACATGTTCATTTTCAGGGAAGTACAAGAGTTATAAACAATACAGTCTGGGCTGGGGATTTAGTTTAATGGCACAAGCGCCTGCCTTACAAGTGCAAGGTTATGAGTTCGATCCCTGGTACCAAAAAATAAAAATAAACAAAAAGTCTATGTCTTATTAATTGCAGTGGGGTTCTTTTGATAATTATAAACATTCTAAATAGCAAAAAGCTTTGCATTGTTTTCCTTTTAAATAGTATATAAAATAATGGTGCAATGTGCTATGGTAACAAAACAGTATTTACTATGTAATTCAGGATAAAACACCTTTCTTTCACAACTCAATCTAACCAAAAGTCAGGTTCATCCTTTCTCAGAATCATCCTTTCTTCCACAATGCAACCTGACCAGGAGAGTATGCATTATGCAGGATAAACAAGCTGATGAGTAACCTGTTTCACAGCACTTGAATTTCCCTGACTCACAAAGTGTAATGTTTCCCTGCTGAGTTTCCAATTTACTCAGTTCCTGATTTTCTTTATATGTTAACCTATACACAATTTGTAAAGGTAAAGGTATTTTGAAGGTAACAAGCGAAAATATTTTAGGCATGTGTATTGGGTGATACTATGTACCCTCAAGTCCTCATGTACTTTTGATGGGGCTGAGTCTGGTGCTTGTGATCAGTTTGTTGTCTAGCGCTGGAATTGGTGATGTGAGTGCAGCACCCACCCAGGGGTGGAGCAGAGATACAGTGTAAAGCAGGCGGGTCTTCCTTTTCCCCTCTTCCCCCTCCTCTCTCACCAGCGTGCCTTGCAGTTGCGGCGACCTTGAACGGCAGCCCCACCATGCCATGCTGCCTTGGAGCCAACTGAGTATGGGCTGAAACTCCTGAGAAACTGTAAGAAATAAACCTTTCCTTCCCTAATTTTGGGAATCAGGTATTTTGTCTCGGCAATGAGTAAAAAGTAACTAAGACAGCATGTAAATAATTTTCTTTATCCCTTTTTTTTTTTTGGTTTTCGGTTTTCTGAGAAAGGGTCTTGCTTTGTAGCCCAGGATGGACTCAAGCTCGTGGTGATCCTCCTACCTCACCCTCTCTAGTGATGGGATTACAGGCATGTGCCACTACTCCTGGTCCTGTAAATAACTGATTATTATTACCATGAAGATTTTTTTATAATTTCATTTATTTCCATTAGCACTTTTCCTTACTCAGATTTTGATGCTTCTAAGTATTGATTGGGTAAATTTATTATAAACACAAAGTAAAATAAAATATAATTCAAATTTATAGGAATATAATTTTATATTATCCAATTAAAATTAAACAAATAAGAATAAGGTAAATTCTCTTTTTGTGGTGTTTTGAATGTTATCATTCTAAAAGGTAAATTATATAATACACTAATACTTTCATTTTTTTTACTAAGTTGTTTTTAAAAGAGGTCAAAAGAAAATAACAAAAATTCCACATTTGTTACAGACATTAAAATATGAGATTTTTTTTAAAAACCAAAGATGTAGAAATAGCACTAGAAACAGAAGGCAAACAGAAACAGGAAATTCTGAGTTACAAAATAGACTCATAAACATTTTTAAGTAAAGGGTCGGGTCTTAAGTTTATCAAGAGGAGAGAAAATACTTGCAACTCTGTTCAAATATTTGCTCCTGTCCTTTCCTAACGAATGTTTTCCTTTGTAGGTCTCCACAAACTCCCTCCCTTGTCAGCATCTCTATCTAAAGTTGACAGATCAAAGATTTATTTTCAAGCATGGTTTACAATGGAATACAAAGTTGACTGATTTCTGACATGCCACAAAAATATTTCTCAAATTATTTTTCAGGCACAGTATGGCTCACTAATTCTGGTAGAAAGAAAAGATAAAATTATCAGTCAAAGAATTTGGAATCTTATTCTAAATACTTTTAGAGATGTTTTCCTAATGATAATTTTTGTGTATATTTTAAAATTTCTTTTGTTCATTGTACATCATATTAAAGTTTGGCAGCAGTAAAACTGTATACCTAACTACATACCTAACTTTATTGAGGTATGAGTGACAGTATAAAATTGTTTTACTATAATATATAAATTGTAAAACTTTATAATTTGATTTTGATACATGTATAATTGTGAAGTATTCACCACAGTCAAGTTAATTAACATATCTATCATCTTGCATAGTTGCCTCCTTTAAAAATTCCTACATGCTTTTAGTTTATAATTTACTCAGAAGTATGCAGAGAACCAATGACTACTAGTAAATGTTGCCTTTTAAAAACTAGACAGGCTCATCAACAATTCCATAATAACTAGGAATCAAAAATAAATACATTTTGATATCTTTTATTTATGTCAAGCAGTGAACTATTTAACTTAAGAAGATAATTCACTTTTAGAAGCTACAATCATTTCAGAGTCATATCTTAATCCTTCTATTAGCTATTGATGTACATAATGACCAATTTACTTAGAAGTTTTTAAGACCTAGAGATATCAAAAGAAAGGGACATCTGACACTAGAATTTGAAGGCTCTTAAATACTAGCCTTGAAAAACTGACACATGAAAAACAACACAGACAAAATTTTAAGCTCCTTCCTTTGAGAGAAGCATCAGTGTTCTGCTGCTGCTGCTGCTGCTGAGTGTGTGTGTGTGTGTGTGTGTGTGTGTGTGTTGGGGGGGGTTAGGGACTGAACCTAAGACCACGCCACCTCTGAGCTACATCCCCAGAATTTTTTATATTTTCTTTTGAAACATAATCTTGCTAAGTTGCTCAGGCCTCAAACTTGTGATCCTCCTGCTTCAGCCTCCTGAGTAGCTGATTTTACACACATGAACCATGATGTTTGGCTATACTACACTTTTTAAAAACTTATCATAACTGAGTTTTGCCTATGTTAGAAACTCTTCTAAAGTTTATTTTGAAAATACACTAAAACAAGGAGTTTGATCTCATAATCAAGTTACCGCTATTGAAAATGCCAGCAGGCCTGGTAATATGGCTCAGAGGTAGAGTGCTTGCATGGCATGCACAAAGCTTTGGAGCTCAATTTTCAGCAACACACAAACAAAAAACAATAAACAAGAAACTGTCATTAAAATTAAAGAGCAAATTGTACAAATACTCTCTCTCATTTTCCCTATATTTATTTTATATGCATAAGCATAAAATTAAGAATTGCATTCTGCTGTAGTGGTTTACAGCTATGGAGTGTGAACCAGTCTTTGTTTTGCTTTCAGAAGGACTTGTGTAAAGCAGGCATGGTGGCACAGGCCTATAATCCCAGTGCTTAGGAGGCTGAGGCAGGGGAATTGCTGTGAATTCAAGGCTAGCCGGGGCTACACAGCAAAGTCCTGTCTCAAAAAAACAAAACAAAACAACAAAAAAAGCCAAAATGAAGACTTTAAAAAAATATATGAATTACTGGAAGACTGAAATTAAAAAACAAAGACAAAATATAACCTATATTTTGTTGTTGTTAGATTCAATAATCATAAAATTACTCTATCAAACCCTATCAATTTTTTTTAAATTTAAATGCTTACTTTCAATTTTTGCACCTCACTGCAAACAAATAACAAATAATTTGCAAACACGGTCCATAGACCACACTTTGAGGAGCATTTTCTCAGACAGAGATCAAGAAAGAACATTATAAAAAACACATCAATTAAGAATTATTGGTTGAAGGTTTATTACAGTGTTAAAATGTTCTATAAGTTTTCTGTTAAAGAGTATGTATTTAATTTTGAAATAAATGCATCAATGTACTTTGTTCTCAACGTGAAGAAGCAACTTTATCACTTTTGAAAGCTAAGTGTAGCATGTGAATGATGCTGGAGTATGCAGTCAATTTAAATGAGAAAAAAATTGAGCCTTGAAAATAAAAATTCTGTTACAATTAATCTAATCTATCTGCCTATTCCCTCGAGTAACACTAGTTGTTAATCAGTCCTGTAAATAATGACAGATGTCATTTTTAAACCAAGAAACTGTAAATAGTGTAATTTCAGATTGAAAACAGAATACAGAACCACAGCACTTAAATACTACAATATACTCCAATAAAGCCTTTGCTTCAAAAGAATAGAAAGTCGAAAGGCCTTTCAACGTATAACATCATGTTTCAAATCAGCTTCCAACTTTGTTGGCAACTTTATAAACCACAGTTAACTAACGTAAAATATTAAAAAATTTGCAATTTATGGGATAAGCCTTAAGGAAGTATTAACTTAAAAAATGAAATTAGTATATACAGTACACATTTACATGCGCATTTCTTAAATAAGAGGACTACCTCTTATTGAATGTGTGTTCTACTTTCTCAATTCTGTAAAAACCAAAATTCCTATAATCAAAGAAGAAACCTTGTTGGTTTCAATATTGGAACTGTCATAATTAAACAGGTAGTCTTCCTTGTCTGACTCCCAAAGGCAAACACTGCACCAGTAAATGAAATCAGTGGGTACCAGAATAAGTTTTAAATAACCAGTACTAACAATGAAAAGTGACCAACTTTCTACTACCAGAGAAAATCAAGACAAAACTAGGTAACCAGCAACAATTAGAACAAAATTATTTTCTATGGTACCATTTAATACTGGGATTCTATCTTTCTATAGTGAACCTAACAAAGAGATGAAATACTTCCTATCATTTGGTGAGAATCTATCTTTTCTACTATAATAAATGAAATATGGATGACAGAATTTTGCTGAAATGAATCTGAATTCATATATTAAAGAATATAAATATTTCTCAAATATGTTATATATCTGAAATCACTCATAATGGGTAAAAGAACTGATTCAAAACAAATGTAGGATAAATTTGAATGTAACACAATGTGACATCATTAGCAAAATTATTTTTAGTAATAAATAAGAGAACACAGGCTAATTTTTATTATAGCTAGCATAATATTTATTAACTTTAAGGCAAACAGATATAGGCTCACTGCTTTAAAAAAAGTATTACAAAAGATTGTGGAGATAAAGGATTCTCTAGTTTTAACATTTTCAAGAATAATAACCTATCGGCTGGGTGTGGTAGTGCATGCCTGTAATTCGAGGCCAGCCTGTGCTACACAGTGAGTTCAAGACCAGCCAGCATTACAAAGTGATACCCTGTCTCAAAAAAACAAGAAAGAAAGGAAGGAAGGAAGGAAGGAAGGAAGAAAGAAAGTCAGAGAGAAAGAAAGAGAGAGAAGGAGGGAAGAAAGGAAGGAAGGAGGCAGAGAGAGAGAGAAAGAAAAGAAACCTATCAACCAGATAGGACTTAAGATTTTTCCATAATAAAGAAGTTATGCTTAAGCTTATTAGTTAAGAGTCTAACTAGAATTTCAAATACTGATCAGGATGTTGGGAGTGTAGATTACTGTAGTCATTTTAGAAAGCTAACAAGATTCAAAATATTACGTAGCCTATGATCCAGATAATCCACCTCTGGGTATATAACCTAGAACTGGTCAGTATACACAGTACAAAATATATTTTTATCACATAAAATTTTTGATTGAGGCCCGTAATATCAGATAGGTATTACAATCATAACCCAGAACCTGATTATATATATTTCATTAAAAAAAATAAGTATCCTTTACACTCTGACACTTTCTACTGCATATTATTGTTTTAAAATGCAGATTTCAACCTACTAAACTGATTTCATTACCTGCTGTTTGGAAAACACTGCACTGAAAAATTAGCAATATGAACCCAACAACATATATAAGGTTGTTCACTGTAATACTGTTAAAAATAGCAAAAGGAACTAGGTATAACTTAAATGTCCACTAATTGCAAGATAACTAAAAATGTTAAATATAATGTAGTATCAAACAGTCAACAGTTTAAATCTAATGTAGTATATATACATGTAATATTAAGCAGTTAACAGTTTAAATTTAAAGTAATATATATTTATCTATGTAATATGTATTCATCTTAAAAATACAATGTAGGGCACAAAAATAAGTAGAAGAGTATTTGTAGAATGATATCACATTTATGTAGGTTTCCAGGAACACCATATTATGATTCTGAATAGAGAGGGGGATAGATAAACACTATGAAGATGGTCTGGAAGTATATATTTTAATATGTACTTTAATTAAATCATAGCAGAGTATAGGTACTTAGAGGTAAAGGTTGGTTAAGGAGGATTTTTCATTATGTATGTAATGTTAACTTTTTAAAAGAGTACAAAGAGATTTTAAGTGTTACCTGAAAAAAATATTTAAAACTGCTGCAGTGTTTTGAGATCTTAATTGGTACAAAAAAAAAAAAAAAAAGAGAGGGAATGAAATATAGATCAGTAAAATCAGGTATACACATCCATACTTTTGAATTAATAACAGCTCAAAAAAAAATAAAAGAAATCATATATATGAAAAAAAAAAAAGACCCAAATCATAAGGATCAAGGAAAGATTAGAGAAGTATGCAGCAACAGCTGAGGGAAAAAAGCATCAAGTGGGCTGAAAAGGCAGGAAGAAAAGGCCTAACTGGTAAACTGATCCCTTTCTCATGGGCAATTCAACTGTATAAACAAAAGAGGGGCAGGTTAGTGGGAAAGTACTTAGCAACTGTTTACACAGACAACAGAAAGTACCACTAGAGTGGTAGATTGAACTGAGCAAGGCCAATTAACCCTCTCACCTTAGTGTTCTATACCAGCTATCTTTCTTACTGTGTCTTTGTTAGATCTACACTGATATGTTAGACCACATGCAATTATAAATCATTGTCACATGTATTGATGAATTCTGCAAATTCCATGAGGCACATCCATTTTATTTAGTGTTCTAAATAGCTTCTTTGCTACTCTCACCTGGTTTTAATTAAGAAATATTTTCAAATGAAGAGAGGTTGTCGAGAAACTCAAACTACACATGTCCTTTATTAAACTATGAATTAATTACTATTCAAGTTCTTGGCTTAAAGTTTTTTTGTTTTTAAATATTAGAGTCACTTCATGTCTCTGCTAAATAAATTAGGGAGAAATTACAAAAAGAATAACATATCTAGGTGGACAAAAAAGCCTAATATGCACTGAAGAGGTCTGTAAATCAACAGGCGCATAGCTGTTGTATGAGCAGTTATGTCTATGATTACAATTTATTACTTTTGAGAGAAATGCTGCCTTTTAAAGGGCTATATGAATATTTTTAGACAGTGATGGATTTACTGCTGATTCAGCTTCCTGTTCCTCAAATACAGTCATATGTCTTCTTTTAACCTGGTATATTTGAAAACAAGGATCATATCTTTTACATGTTCTATAAAACCTAGGAAAGAGCCACACACCAACTAGGTATCCAACTATGTGGTAATGAACATGTTGTGAAATGTTGGCATATGTGAAAGGCTTTGTTTCTAGGAGGGACAAAAACAAAAGTAACTGTTCAATGGTAAACTAAAGTAATCCATATAAATGTTTATTCATGTATTTTAACACTGTCTTTTTCCCACTATCCACTCTCAAGGTACCAACATTATCCCATTATCAGCTGATAACTGATGTCAAATTTGCTTCTGGCCATGTTATTTATCACTGAATCTTGTTTGCAGTAGTTTTTTAAATGGTAATCAAATAACAGGAAAATGCCAATGCATTATTTTGAGGAAAGGACTGCAGGAATAATTCACAATGTATTTCTTAATGCAACAAATATCAACAGCAGCCTGAGAAGGTTACACTTGCATTTTAGGAACAAGGGACTGTTTCCCAGCTCTGGCTTTTCTCAACTCATTCCTACCGAATAACAAAAGGCAAAAGTGTTCAAGAGTTCTCCCTTCCTCGAACAACAGAGGTTGTGTTTATTGACTTCTATGGCCATGTTAAAATCGGGGAGGCAGAGACAAGCCTTGCAGCTTGTGCGCTTCTCTCAGTCTTTTCCTGAATGCAGGCCACCCACTAGGCTCCCCTATTTCCTTTTTTTTCCATAACAACAGCAGCACAGCAACCGTGAAAGCAACCAGGAAAGGGGCTAGGAGCAGAGATACCCCTAAATGTGCTTCCTTGAACAAACTAGAGCAGACTGATGTATCTTCTGGATGTAGGTAGGAAACACAGTGGCACCCATGCTGCTGGCTGTCTGCGCCCTTGAAACAGTCTCATCAGGGCAAAAGCAAAATCCCCGTGTGCAGTACTGAAATACCGTACAAAAATTATCAAACTTATCACAAAGAAAAATCATAGACTATGCCAAATAAACACAGTGTTAAGCTAAAAGTTATAACCCAGATAGTCTATTTAATTTACAAATTTCAATTTACACAAGCAACTCTTACTAGACTCTTTTCAGGAATTCACTTCCTTGTTTTATAACTAAAATATGAATCAAAACTAAAATTCTGAATAGGGATTAATTTCCCCAAGTAATAATTATTAATTAAACCCAAGCAAAGTCTGGTCTGGCTCAAAGACACATCTCTTTATCTCTTCTGAATACTCTTAATTGCTGGAGTCAATTTTGGATTTGAGATTAGAACTGATTCCCAAGGCCAGGGACCAAAACACACATAACCAGAAGCCAGTAGTCAATTACTATGATTTTTCCCATTAAGTAAAACAAAACATCTCAATACATCCAATACAATAAGAACCAGGAGGCTGACATTTCCACATATGCTCTCTACCTCATTCTCAATCCGCTTCTCCACCTACTGCATATTAGATCTTTTCTCTCTTTGGGAAAGATGATATGATTAGCTAATATAAAAACTCCCTGGAAAACTAACAATTTCTCTCAAAGTGGCAAGGAAAAAAAATCCACACACAAGATAGTTTTCTATTTTCTTGTATCAAACCAATGCTTAGATAATATTTAACTGCAAAAGAGGGTTGTGGTTTTGGTTTTTAAATTAAATGGAGATGTACTCTACATGTAGGAACATTTCATTTATTTTACAATTTGGATAAACTTCAATAATTTTCTTCCTAAAAATCTTCTGCTGTTCCAAATTTCTTCCATTTTTCCCATTCCCAATCAACCAAATATATAAGCAGTATTTTTCTTAATACATTTTTTTATAAGTAATACACTATTCAAGAAGTACCAAAGTGTTCTCTAGCCACCCGTCATCTAGGAGTATATCTCCATCTCCATTAAGAGAGGGAATTTGAACAGAGAGCTATACGATATGCAAACTTCGTAAGAATAAATGTATGCATGTATGTATGTATTAGCAGTATTTGCTGGTATTTACTAGCAGGCATTTTCACTGAGCTACATTCCCAGTCCATTTTTATGTTTTTTTCTGACACAAGGTCTTACTAAGTAATTTGCCCAGGTTGGGCTCAAATGTGCAATTTTCCTGCCTCAGTCTACTAGAGTACTAGAATGAGAGGTATGCACCACCACGTCTGGTTTTTCATTATTACTTGAGGCAAGATTTTTTAGTATACTGATATGCTAATAAAGCAACACTGATAAAGTATACAGTGACAAAATTAATAGAATTCAGAAATCCTCTCTTTTCAATAAAGTGAGGCTATCAGTTAGCAAATAAAAAAGACTCACAACCTGGTTAAGACGGAGGTAGGTGTAGGAGAGGTGAGCAGTACCTTAAATAGAAGTGCTTTCGGTAAAACTAGACAATGCTAAGGTACAGCACAAGCAGACCTAGTATTCACGGACAACACACAGCAGTCCATTGATTTTATTTTGGTTTGCAATGCTTCCAAATTATTTCCTGTTCATAGAGAATAGGAATAATACACTTTTTTTTTCAAAGATTTCATACCTAGTACATGGATCAGGACTAATAGAATAAATGAAGTAATATAAAGAGACACAGGAAAAAGAGGGAAAGAATTTAAAAGACTAAAAACATACACAGAACTATTACTGAAAACAGCCTCTACAAGGTCTAGGGATCCAAACAGTAAAATACTCTTTAATGACTACATCATGAAGCCACATTTACCCACACACTCTGTATATTCAACAAGTGATATGTTTATACAATGTTATCAGAAATACTGGAGACTATAAAAATAAGTATGTAGGAAATATCAGTTCTGGATAAACACTCTCGCTGAGGGGCACACAAACTAACAATCACTTATTCAGCTTATTCAAGGTTAGTTACTGCTTCAACATGCACTTTTTAAACTTAAATTACCTTATATATAAATAGTAAATGGTGGAATTGTGTCCTTATGATGCAGAAGTTGTGTGCATTCAACTTGACTGCCCCCTATAACACTCATCTTTTAAAAAGATGATCAGAGACAAGATTTCTTGCAATTAAAGACAAAGTCTCAACAATATATGAAGACATTTAAGAACATAAGTCTATAGATGTGCCATCTATAAATGTTAAGCAGTAGCTGCTTTAGTGGCTTCAGAAATTTGTACGGTTCCCACTGTGCACAGCTAAATATTTTATATCTATGTGAGTAGTACTGAAGAAGCTGCAAGGGCATTTCCTCAATTTTTAAACTTATGGATTAGTGAAAAGCATTCTATGCTGGATCATATTTTGAATTTTTATTCATATACCTTATAAAGCTCTGTATCTCTAATGAAAGAAGTATGAGCACAAGAGTTTAAAGGATTTAAGAATTATGATAGTAGATAAAAATGCTAGTGGAGATTTAATTTTTTTCAAGTACTGTTGCCTTCATTAGTACTTACAAAATTCCACAGATTTTAAGAACTCTCCCCCAGTCTACTTTCCTGTAATTCCTGTTAGGCTATGATTTTGCAGTACATGAAGCCATACATGGTGTTTCAGCAGAAACACCTGCACTTGGTTCTGGTCTAAAGGAGAAAATAAAGCAAATCAAACTAAATACAGAATACCAGAGTAAAGGAGATTCCTTCATTTATATTCATTTTTTCAGTACGGCTTTACTGATGAAACTTTCTGCAAGTCAGTCAGGCTACACTGTAATGGGTAAAGAAACTACAGTATTAATCTTCTCGTTTTCACCTTCTCTCAGCAATGTTTGTTTTAGGCTTTCATCCCTTTCATTGTTTTTGATAATAAAGCTTTCTGTGCCCAGAACTTTTGGTGGGGTTATTTGTTTGTTTGTGTTTTGTCTTGCTTTGAGACAGGGTCTCACTATGTAGTGCCAGCTGGCCTTGAACTTGCTTATGTAGCCCAGGCTGGCATCCAACTCACAGCGATCCTCCTGCCTCGGGTTCCTGAGTGCTGGGATTACAGACATGTGCCACAATGTCTGGCTGGGAACTTTTTAAGTGTAATATTTGAAGTCAGTTATCATGTGTCCTTAGTCTTTTTGTACTGTTCCTCTTTGATCAAAATTCCCAGAATCCTACTATACTTGTAGATCCCTTTTATTTTATTTTTTTACAAATCCATTTTATTTCAAGGATAAAAAGAAAAAAAAAGAAAAAAAAAACTACAACAAAATTTCAAAACACATCAATCAGTGGGCAACGATGGAATGATGGTATACACATTGCACATTGTCATCCCCAAATCATTCACCCATAGCACAAGACATATGCATTTAATTGTCTGAACAATACCAACACAAATCTTTCTGTTCAGCTAACTCAGAGAAATCAGTAATATAACTAATGTAGACCCCCTTTTAAAAACTCAGTTTTCCACTACCCTTTTTTTTTGTTGTTGTTTGGGTTTCTTTGAGACAGGGTCTCCCTATGCAGTTCAGGCTGGCCTTGATCTCAACTAGGCCCAGTTGAACTCATGGCAGTTCTGCCTCAGCTTCTCAAGTGTTGGGAATACAGGCATGCACCATCACACCCAGCTGTCAGTGTTCCTCTTAAAATGTTACCAGCAATGTTATAATACTTTTGGGTTTTTTTGTTTGTTTGTTTTTGAGAGAGTCTTGCTATGTAGTGCAGGCTGGACTCAAACTCATGGCAATCTTCCTGCCTCAGCCTTCTGAGTGCTGGAATTACAGATGTGCACTACCATGCCTGGCTTATTTCTTTGTGTTAGGAACATGCAAAATCCTTTCTACTAGTTACTTTGAAATAGTCAATTAAATACTGTCAATCAGTTATCTTACTGTGCCACACAATATTAGAAGTTACTACACCTATCCAAATGTACACTATACCTATTAATCGCAGGCTCTCCATCCCTCTTCTCCCACAATCTCCCAAAGCTCTGGACCCAGAGCTTCACTTCTTAGATTAGCCTTAAGCTTCCCCATATAAGTGGAAACATGGATATGTCTTTCCATGCCTGACATATTTCACTTAACACAGTCATGCTACTGCAAGTGATAGAAACTCATTCTTTCTATCACTGAATACTTTCCCATTGCAAATTTGCTTTATCCATTTGCCCACTAATGAGCTGGTGTGATTCCGCTTCTTTGCTTCTGTGAACAGTGCTGCAATAAACATGTGGATGTTTGATGTACTGATTTCAGTTTCTTTGAATATATGCTCAATAGTGAGAATGCTCTATCACATAGTAGATCAAGTAACAGGTAGCGCTTAATAACAAGTAATACAGAGCAATTGTTGAGTTTGACAGCTGCCACCAATTATTAGTTCAGTGACCCTAAGCAAGGCTCTGAAATTTGATTTTCTCACAGGATAAAATGGCAATAAAATATTTACCTAGATAGAGCTACATTAAAGGTTAAATAATATACATTTAAAAAGCAATTAGCCTTTTTAGCAAACAGTGCTGGAGAAGCTGTGTATCTGTATACAAGAATGAAGTAGGGGTTGGGTTGTAGCTTAGAGGTGGGGTGCTTGCCTAGTATGCATGAGGCCCTGGGTTCTACCTCCCACACTGCAAAAATAAAAATGAAAGTAAAAGAATGGAGATTCCTACTTTTCACAAAGACTCTTTCCTACACCAACTTAGGCAGGCTCCACAAAATCACTTTAGAACTGGACCATGACCTTTGGATTTCCCCTCTTGCAACACCCAATTTTAGCAAGAATTCTACATCAGTTTAGCTAGAATTCCCTTCACTGTTTTCAGTATATGATCACCCTCAATGTATCTGACCAAATTCCTCAGTTACCACCCTCTCTCAGGCAACAGCTGATCAGCCTGGCCTGCTTTTGGAAAAAATCTTGCTAAATTGTTTTCCAGAATCCCTCCTGACTTACACTTTTTCATCCACTGATTCTACTGTTTGACTAAATTCCTACTTTCCATGTTGTATTCAAAATAGAGACTAGCTCTACAGAGAGCTCTCTTTTCCTCTACTGCAACAGTTTCTGATTTTTTTCCTTTCTTTTTCTTTTTTTTTTCCTTTTTTGCTCTGGTTTTCTTTTCTTTCCTTTTTTGCTCTGGTTTTCTTTGACACTTAACACCATATACAAAAATCAACTCAAAATGAACTGAACACCTAAATTTAACAGCTAAAATGACAAAATTCTTCAAAGAAAATGAGGAAAAACTTCATGATATCTGATTTGGCAATGACTTATTAGAAAAACAAAAAAATTCGCATTTCATCAAAATGAAAAACTTTTACGCATCAAAGAACATTACTAAGAGAATGAAAAGATAACACACAGGATGAGCAAAAACACTTGTAAATTATATATCCGATGAGGGATTATTAGCCAGAATATATAAATAACTCCTACCACTTAACAACAAAATTGATCTAATTAAAAATAGGCAAACAGCCTTGTTATGGTTTATGTTCCTATGGCCCTGCCAAGTCTCATGTAATCATGGCATGGATGCGGCTGAGTCAGGCATTTGTGATTGGCTTGCTGTCTAGTGCTGGCATTGGTGATATAAGTGTTGCACCTGTCCAGCAGTGAAGCCGATATACAGTGTAAGGGCAGGAAGAAGGTGTGTCTTTCTCTCTTGCTGGTCCACCTTGCTTTTGTGGCCGCCATTAATGGCTGCCCTGCCATGCCATGCTGCCTTGGAGACAACTGAATATAAACTGAAACCCCCAAGAACTGTAAGAAATAAAACTTCCCTTCCCTAATTTTGGGCTTCAGGTGTTTTGTCTCAGTAATGAGAAAAAAGTAACCAAGACAAGCCTCAATAGAAACAAATACCAAAAAGACAAATAACCATGTGAAAAGATGCTCACCAGTGCTGGGCATGGTGGCACATTCCCGTAATCCCAGCACTCAGGAGGCTGAGGCAGGAGGATTGTTGCAAGTTCGAGATCAGCCTGGGCTACAAAGTAAGCCCAAAGCCAGCCTGAACTGCATGGCAAAACCCAGTCTCAAAAAGACCAGAAAAAAAAAAAAAAAAAAAAAAACAAAGATGCTCACCATCACTAGCCATTAGGGAAATGCAAATCAGAACAGACAGTACTTGGCTATGTTTTGGATCTTAACCACCCCCCAAAAGCCCACAGGTTTGTACCTGGTAGCAGCCTGTGGTACTACTGGAAGGTGCAACTTTCAGGAGGTGGAGCCCAGTGGAAGGAAATTAGATTACAGTGGAACCCTGGCCTTTTCCTCTCTCAGCTTCCTGGCCACTATGAGGTCCACAACTTCCTCTGCCATGCACCCTTACCATGACAGCCTGTCTCATCACAGGCCCAAGAGCAAGAGCACTAAGCAGACATACTAGAACCACTAAAATTCTAAGCCATAACAAACTTTTCCTTTTGCACTGTTGTTTATCCCAGGTGTTTTGTCATGGTGAGGGAAAAGCTCAGTAACACTATACATACATATATATGTATATATATATATATTTACATGTATCAAATATGTATATACAATACACATGTATGTATAAAATTGCTGGTAAGGATGTGGAGAAATTCAAAGTCTTGCATTGCTAGTAGAAAAGTGAAATCATATAGCTGCTATGGGAAAGTTTGACAGCATTTCAAAAAGTTAAAGAATTCCACCTCTAGGTCTATACCCAAAAGAATAGAAAGCAGAGGCTCAAACAGATACTGGTGCACCAATGTTCATAGCAGCATTATTTATAGTAGAAAAAGGTGAGAGCCTAAATGTCCATCAACAGATAAATGGACAAAGCGTCATACAGATACAATGCAATGTTACTCAGCTTCAAAAGGAAAGGAACTCTGAGACATAACACTGATGAACATTAAGACACTGAAAACTGTGAAATAAACCAGGCATGAAAAGACAAATACAGTAATGTATAATTGTATTTATATGAGCTACCCAGAATAAGCAAATTCGGAGAGACAGAAAAGTAGATTAGAGGTTCCCAGGGGCTGGAAAGGAGGAGGAAAGGGTAAGTTATTGTCTAATGGTAATATAATTTCCGTTTGAGATGACGGAAAAGTCCTAGAAATACATAGTGACAATGCACGCGATATTGTAAATGTACTTAACACCAACGAATTTTAAAAATTGTCAAAATGGTAAATTTTATATTATGCGTATTTTACCACAATGAAAAGAAAAACAAACAAAAAGGCAGTAAGTTTACTGTAATCTTAAAAAAGTACTCATATAGGGTACTTTGGGAGTCAGAAGAAATTTTAGGTATAGTTAATAGTATAAAAAGTATTACCAGGGCCGGGGATTTAGCTCAGTGGTGTAAGCACCTGCCCAGCAGGCTAGAGGTTGTGAGTTCGATTCCTGGTATCAAAATAAATAAATAAATAAATAAGAACTCTTGAAATCTGTTTAAAAAAAAAAGTAATACCAAGGCAAAAAAAAAGATGAAAATTAAAAATCTGAAATGATACAGATAAAAATGCCTCAGGCAGGCTGGGAATATAGCTCAGCAGCACAGCACCTGCCTGACAAGCACAAGGTCCTGAGTTTGATTCCTGGTACCAAAAAAGTCTCATCAGGAAAAAAATGTTTAATTTTTATATTTTAATTTGACCTACCAACATATTCATTAATTTATATGTAGTGTATTACTACACTAATACATGCTATATGAGGAAACATATAAAAGCATAAAAATTTAAAGAATAATTAAATCAAAGTTTAAATGTTTTCTCTCTGAACCCAACAATTATCTTTTGTACTCCAAGGCAACCTGAATACCTGCTCCCCTAGTTTAGGGCTCAATGTTTGAAACTAGACATAAACCGGAAGCCTGGCATAGTTTGTCCATTCTTGCAGTACACTAGTACTACCCAACAGAAATATGTGAGTCACATGTGTGAGTACAAATTTCCAGTAGCCACATTTTAAAAAGTGATGGAAAGCAAGGAAATTTAATTTTAAGAATACATGATATTTAAACCAATATATCAAGAATAGCATCTTTTCAACATACAATCAATAATAAAAAATTCCTCAGATGTGTCACACTTTTTTTTCAGATCAAGATTTCAAAATTCAGTGTCTATTTTTTACAACAGATTCCAATTCACAAATAGAATTTGCTATGATCCAAGTAAAAACGTAGTCCTATAAAATTGTGTTTAATGGCAAAATGGTTTCTATTCCTTCAGCTTTATAAATTTAATTTTACATTAATTAAAATTACAATGTAAAATTCATATTCTTAGCCTAAGTAGTCATATTTCAAGTCCTCTGAAGCCTTTATATATCTAGTGGCTACAGTACTGGATGGCACAACTCTGAGCTGCAAGCACTGTGAGACTCTAAAGGGTTACAAAAGCCTACAGTATGGTGAGCTGTCCTGCAATATCAGCAACACTGAGTTAAAGAGACAGTACATATAACAGGTTCCTGATGGGTAATACTGCACAAAGATGAAAGGCACCTAACTCCGGTCTCAATCTCAACACTGATTAGTTGGCTTTCTTGGCCAGGGTGCCATGGTTATTTGTGCATCAGAATGTAGTTATACCCACAGTTTATTGAAAATATATTTACAATCACTTTTATTCAGTATAGACTATAATTTTATTTCATTTGACCCAATTTTAGTATAGGTGCTACCAAAGCAAAAGCTCATTTGACCCAGACTAACATCTGAAATTACAAAATACTTTCTGATACATTGAAATAACTATTAGAAATTATTTTATAATATTTTAAATTAACTAAACATTTCTATAACATGAATTAAAGGTGAAATGAGTTTAGTCTAAAAATACTTTGCCTTATTTAATTTCTCATTTACAATTTTCAAAGGTTATAGGTTAAAAGCTACTTTAAAAATCCATAAAATTTAGTTCATAAACATGAAAATGTTGTTAGCTTATCCAACTGTGAATTAATTGTATAACATTCTTCTTTCCAAACTAACATAATTTATATCAGTATATATTAGAAATATTAAGAGCATTATAAATAAAATATTCACCCCTAAATGAAACTTCACCAGTTCCACAAATAAAACTGTTCCCATGACCTGTTTCTGTTTTATTCTGTATACACATAATTCCTCCCAAACTATAATCTAACAGCAATATAACTTGATATTTGTGTTTTTTGCATTTAAACCCTAAATGGTTTTCCATGTTGCAATGTAATTTTTACATATATTGTTATACTGATTATCTGTTACATTGAGACTATATCAGAATTGATTCAAATGTCCTATTATACTTTATTTTAAATTTTTACTATTACTAATGCTATAAAAAAACTAATGAATTAATAAATATGAAAAGTAGGGTTTGTTATCAGAATTTCATAACATAATCTAGATAGATGTACATATTCTATTTTACAAAAAAAGATGAAAAACATTACTGCAGATGACTAGAACTATTAGAAAGACAATAATGACTGCCTCTAAATGAAAATGTCCTTTAAAAGGATTATTACATCACAATTCTCTTCCATGTCACTGTATTTAAGTTTCTTTTAGATTAGTAAATGTGTTATAGGTATATAATAATTACAAAATAAATGCATTTCTCAATGGTATGTAAAATGAAAATATTTAAATTCTTTGAATGCAAAAAGAAAGGGCCTTTATCTTCTTTTGAAAGTCCAAATTGTATACTTTTTTCCTTAAAATAAATCATTTAAAGTATGCCCCAAATGTGCACTCTAGAAACAGCTTAAAGTTTCAAATAAAAATCACCTTTAATCTTATGAAGCTAATATCCACTGAAATTTTTCTAGTATTGTCCATCAAGATGATTATTAAAACAATTTTCAATGAGGCTTACCTCTCACGGCCCTGTATTCTACTTTGTGAACCTTTAAAGACTGATTATAGATAACTAAATGTTATTAGGCCAAGAAAAAAAGGAGTCTTTTTAAGAAGTTTGTGACTGGTATATATTTATGAAGGGTCAACATACAGTTATCTACATATAATTTAACTTTCAAACCACTAATTTCTCCCATGGTTTTTCTGATAGTGATCTAAGTTTTATTATCTATCTTCCCATTTGGCATATTTTTCTGACTAGTTTCAATACAGCCCAGGGCTCTCTTCTGTGCATCTTAATAATATGTCATGTCTGTCACTCTGAGATAATATTTATTACTATGTTCGAAACTGTGTGGGATCTGAACTGTACCTTGACTGTTTTACCACCCAATCTTGGATTGTCTGGGAGCAGTAGTCAGACAGAGACAGGGTTTGGGATGGGACACTGTACCTTGTAATGCCTAAGTATTAGCTTCTTATATTGCTAGAAACACAGATTGTACTGTACACCTCCGGATGATGAGTAACAAAATGTCCCTAAATAAAAGGAAATTCAACATTAAAATAATAATTATTATATGAGAAATGCATCTTTTCAAAATGTTTCAGTGTCAAAATAGGACTACAAGTATTTGAGGGATTTCCTCCTGAACCCCATTCCAAATATGTACCATAACATCATAAAACCATAAAATCATAAAATATACCCATGGTCAAAAACCAGGTAAGTATCTCTTCAGACAAAAATAAATGAAAACTTGTAGCCATAAGTAGGGTTGAAGGCCTGCTGGGCTTCATGTCTACCAGCTGACAGAAGAAACCAGAAGTTTGACTTCCATGGAGTAATGAGGATTAAAAATATTCTAGAAAGGCCTGGGATCAGAGCCAGACTTGATGCCGGAAACCAGACGTTATTGTGGCTCTCTAACCAACAGAAAGGGGTAAAAATAGTTAAAGTGAAAAGCTAGTGAAGGAAGTCATAGCTTATAAAATACTATATATCTGAGATGTTAAGAGGTGATGGCTTAAGCCCCACAGCTGAGACCAGGTGAAGGGATTTATCTGCAGGGTTGGTATCAAGGTCTGCAGTGGCCCCAGTATAACCTCAGGAGGGAGCCCTAAGCTGCCTCTATACCAACTAGTTCCGTCTAGGTGTCTTGAGAAAAAGTAAAAGCAACTATAAAGCCACACAGGAAGAGATGAATGGAGATGTCAGAGAAATTCCACTCAAGATGAGCCCAAAAATTAAAATTCCACCAACAGGACTATTTTAATCATCAAAGAAAAAATTATTATTTCTACAGTTTAATCACCTATCTACAATTCTTCATAATAATCACATTTTTATAACAATATATTTGTATTGTAAGAACAGGCTTAAAGCAGATACACAACTGTATACAGGGGCCCTGCTTTAAAAGTCTACAACAATGTCTAGGAGTATTTCTAATTAAGTTAGTTCTGTGGTCCATGTTGTCTTCCTTTTTTTTTTTTTTTGGCACCGGGGATTGAATTCACAACCTCGCGCCTGCCAGACAGGCGCTTAAGCCACTGAGCCAATGTCCCGGTCCTTGTGGTCCATGTTTTCATCATCTTATTTTTCTAACTTTCACAAGTTTCCTTTGCTGATTTTGATGAGCACCAGGAATTATTTATGGTAACCTCAAACCATGCTTAATGCAGTTCCAAGACAACTATAATTATTATGACTGGGGTCTTCTCTATAGGAGACTTGGAATATATCTAAAGATGACACAAACAAGTAGTTCCTCAAATTGCTTGTATTCTTTTTGTTGTTGTTATTTTATTTTAATAATCCTACTGAGAAATTGACAAATAAAGGCATATGCATTCAGGAATACACCAAATAAGATGGTGAATGAAGTTAAAAGTAGATATCAGACTTATGGTTTCAGCTTTACAGAAGCATAAAACTTCCACTGAGTACTATTATCCAAAAACTTAGTAAGTTGTTTCCTAACCCCCATTGTTAGGCATAATTAAACAACCTAAATAGAAGTAGATAATTGGTGAGGTCTTCTTCAATTCCAGGATCTTTAATTTTGGGGGACTTTTTTCCACTCATTTTTTCTTCAAACTAAAATTTTTAAATCTCAAGTTTTTTGTATCAGTTCTATTTTAAATAACTGTAGCTAGGTAGGTATAAGAACAGTTGACATTAAGATCTACTGCTTTTCGTTAGCTTATTATGAACTTATAAAAGGCAAAGGCAAGAAATGGTAATTAATAATTCAGTCCAAAGGAAAGCATTTCTCACTAGGAGCAATGATGAAGAGGTGTCAAAAGCAGCTAGTAAAACCGGATGACTTTGGAGTCCCTGACTGATATCACAAAAAGAAGGCAGACTGGCACATAAACAGAACTGCATCTGGGTATCTCTTCTTAAAAGTCATTTAATTAAAGATATTATAATAATCAAAATAGATGCCAGCAGAGAATATAGTGAATATTTATAGTTACAATATATTACATTGCATAAGAATAGTAAAAAGGGGTAAATTCAAAATTAAAATTACACAGTAGGAACACTAGTGATTTATTAGTTAAAGCATAAAGATCTAATATGGTAAGTTAGAAAATAACACAGAATTGTAAAATATTACAGGAAAGTCAGCAAAAGAAAGTAACTAATTTGAATTAAACTGATTTCCTAGATACAGCTATCCTTATCAGGCTATGCATGGAAGTTCAAACAACCATTGTACCTAGAAGAACAGCATGAGCTTTATATCCGTTGTCTTTACAGACAAAAAAAAAAAAAAAAAAAAAAAAAAAAAAAAAAAAAAAAAAAAAAAAAAAAAAAAAAAAAAAAAAAAAAAAAAAAAAAAAAAAAAAAAAAAATAAAAAAAAAAAAAAAAAAAAAAAAAAAAAAAGAAAGAAAGAAAAAAGGACAGAATGTGCAGTTAACTAATTAGGAAGATGGTGCCTAGCAGAATCGGAAAAAATTAAAAAGCAGAACAACAAAGACTATATTTGATCAAAACATAAGCTATATTCCCAACAAAATAGAAATCAATGATTTTTACTCAAATATAGTTAACTAATCTATACCTCATAGAAATCTTAGTTCTCTGAAGTTGTGCTAATATGTACTATCCAATGTCTGTTAACCATATTTGAAATACATTACAACAACTGAGAAACCCAATTTTAAAATTTAATTAACATACTTACCTTTAAAAACTAATACTCAGTGCAGTTCAAACCTTTAAGCATGTTTAGTACAACTTGGGTACCTCAAAATCTACTTGTTAGCTACATATTTTATAAATCTCAACACAGATTATGTATTTTCAATGAAATTTAACATTGGAAATGAGGTATATAAATGTATAATACACATTAATTTTAAGAATTAATACAAAGGGTAGAAATATCTCAATAATTAAATATTAAGTATCTCAATAATTATTTTGTGTATGGTGCTAGACAGTTGTGTTGGTTATTTTTCTCTCGTTGCTGAGACAAAATACTCAACTCCCAAAATTAAGTACAACAACTGAGAAACCCAATTTTTTTATTTAGCTCACAGTTTGTGGAGGTTTCAGTCCATATTCAGTTGGCTCCAAGGCAGGGTAGCACAGTGAGGGGCAACAGTTCAAGGTGGCAGAAGACAACAAAAGCAGTAAGAGCAAAAAAGTAAAAAGAGCAAAGCTTCTTTTGCTGTCCTATATTGTAAGCAGGCTACACCCACTCCCACCCCACCAGGTTGGGTGTAGCATTCACATCATCTCCATGCCCTGGCCCTCTTCTGAGTCCCTTAGTTAAATTTCCCAACTTCTCAAATTGACAGATTGTATCAACCGTAACAAGAGTGAACCCAGGGACTTGAGTGTGCTAAGGCACATACCCTACCACTGAGGGACATTCTAGCCCTATCATTTACCGTTTCTGCAACTGTGACTACAAACTGAAATATTTTTTATACATTGAGTTAAATACATTATTAAAATTAATTTCACCTGTTTTCTAAGTCTTTAAATGAGGCATCTAAAAAAACTGAAATTATATATGTAGCTTGCATAACCCATCACATAGTACTCTAAAGAATCCATAACCTAAAAAATCTGCCATCTGTCAAAAATGTGAAATATCTGTTAGTCAAGATTTGAAGTGAAATATTTCTTACCTCCTAGTGTCACAAAATATTACCTTAAGTTACCAAGAATTTGCATACTTTTAAAATATTCCAAAGCCATTTGTACTGTCTCCCTACAGAGGATGATTACAGATCACTACAGCTTGCTGATACTGGTTGCAGGATGCCTGCAGAAACCAAAATCTGCAAATATTCAAGGCCCTTTTATCCAGGAGATAGATATTTGGATATAATTTAACTCGCACATCTTCTCCTCTCCTATATCCTAGACCGATCCTAGATTATTTATAATATCTATTACAGTATAAATGCTATATAAATAGTTGTTACACTGTATTATTTAGGCAACTATAACAGGGAAAAAATCTGCACATGTTTAGAAAAGATGCAAGTTTTTTCCCAAATATTTTCCATCCACAGTTAATGTGGAACACACAGATACAGAAGGCCAAGTGTATTCCCCAGTTATTGCAAAATGTGGTAATGTATAATCATCATTCTGCCACTTACTTTCAGTAAGTAATCAAGTAACTGAAAGTAAATAATCAAGTAACTGAAAGTAAGTAATCATGTAACTGAAAGATGCTAATTTCATTAAAACTTTTTGATTCTTTCTTTGATTGCCTCACCCATATGTTAAACAATGCCTTCACTTCTGTGACAGCCAACTAAAGGTTTTAGTTTATAAAAGATTTTGGCAAGACTAATTTTGTAGGACAATTTTACGTTTATATATACATAAAATATATACTCAAACACAAATTTACCTTATAAAATTATATACACACATGTCAGAATGGCATATCTGAGCAGTGATTTTCCAACCTCTTTCAAGCATGGCACTTCACAGAAAACTATTTGTGAGATACCCTGGAGTTAAGACTGTTAAGGCTATTAAGGCTGCTCCCGGGGAGTGCTCTTTATCTTAACACACTTTCACAAAATAGTTTAAATGGAAAGCTTAGTCTTAAAGGTTCCTATAAGTACTGTAAAAAACATCTCACACATATTTTATTTTCACCTCTCACATTTTATTCTTACTTATGCCTACAGTTGTGAAAATACAACCCTTTAACATTTTTAATGGCAATATCCAAAAAAGGCCACAAGATGGAGATGTTACTCCATTACCTCTTGTATTTGTATTTAGGCATTTTTCTGTACTTTCCCAAAGTCATTTACTCCAATATATCCTATTATCTTATGAGGTTATAGACATACTTCATGTTCATATTTCTCAAAACCTCTGTTTCATGAACCTTACATGAAATTTACATTCAAATCTCTTTATCAATACAAATTATATTTACCCAATTTTGCTAACCTAATTTAGTTGTCAAATTTAGTGCCAAAAGACTATCAACTATAGCCAAAGATTAAACCCAACTTTGCAAAAATTTACTGCAATGAAGATCATATGAAAAATAGGCTGCTGGCTTTGAAAGCAATTGAGAACAAGACATTTTAATTTGTTTTGAGAAATGGTAGCACTCTGAAGTTCTTCACAGTAAGTACTTTCAAGATCAATCTAAATTGTATCTTGAATTACTTTTTTTTAACAAAAATTTTTGGGGTATTTGAGGCAGGGTCTCACTCTGTAATTCAGTCTGGCCTTGAACTCATCATGTAGCCCAGGCTGGCCTTAAACTCACTGAGATCCTCTTGCCTCAGCCTCCTGAGTGCTGGGATTACTTACAGGCATGTGCCACCACGCCCAGCAAAATTGGATGTTAGATACCTCCAAAGGTGTGATACAAAAAGTCACATATTAAATCTGCATTACTGCTTCAGAACTGCATAACATGGCATTCCTTTGAACTCTATCAGGTATCTAAATTAATATGTTTTAAACTCAGGAAATCTATTTTCTACTACAAAGATCTATACAAAAATACTAGAAGATATAATAAACCACAAGTAAAATCACAATTTCCAATGGTTCTGTATTATACACACATATGTACACTTCTTATAAATCAAGTTTAGTTACCAACTATTAGGCAAAATGCTATTTACAGTGAGAAAGTGTCTATCTACTCTTCGTCTGTTCACCAAAAGTATGGTAACTGAAAGTAACTGCTGATAAGATTTTCAACTTATTCAAAAGCCAGAGGTTTCCTGGTCATACATAAATTCAGTTAGTCATGGAATAGCATCCTTAATGTAACATACAGTATTTTAATGGTATGAAGAAAGTTATAAAGCACTGGCTAGAAATACTAAGTTTCAGTGGATCCCAAGATTTCTGAATGGTCTCTAAAATGTTTCTATGGTTTGCTCAGACTTTCCCAATAAATAAGTATGGTGATCTTTTTCCTTCTGGTCTTCACTCATTTGCAGTACTGCCCACTATATATGGCACTGCATGGTCTCATGTACCTTTTTAACATTTTTATGCCTCTTATAGTGAGGAGTTCTACGTATTCCAGAATTTGCTTAACTAAGGAAATTACTTCCTTTTAGAATTTTAGCGTTTGTTCTGAGTGGCATTTTAATACTGCTGTTTATACTGTGGCATGTCCTTTATTTAATTCTTGATCTTAGACTCTTAGCTTTAATATTAAACAACTCAAATTCTATTAACTGACTGTGTAGCTATGCACAGCTAATACCTCCTGCCTCACTGCTAATAAAACAGGCAACCATCTAATAACAGAGCATATTGTTTTATACAGTTATTTTCTCTAACCAGAAATGTGGAATGTGGTATGTTCTTGGTTTTGCAATATACCTGATTACATATGAGATTCTAGCTGCTGGCTGATGGTAATCAAAAACATTTAATAAGTGAATGAATCCTAATCTTATTTAGTATAAAGTAGGATGGAAAATGAAACAAATTCTAGATTAAATTTCTAATTAAGTCTTAATGACACTCAGACAAAAACATAATAAATATAAGTAGTATTTAAAAACCCCAAATACTACAATATTACTTAAAACACGGTAATAATATTTTTACATTCATTAGTATAGGACCAACCCATCTTTCATAATTAAGTGTTTTGATGAAAATGAAGGTTTCTGAAAATATATTTGAGTGCAGCTTTGCTCCAAAATGATCAGTGGTCCTTCCCCCGAATCAGAAATCTCCCTTTTCACTGCAATTCATTTCCTTTATGTCTCTATGATTCCACATCAGGAAGCGACTTGGAATAGTTAATTATAGGTGGAACTAACTGACACCATTACTATCCAAATAGGTACTATAATGCCCAACTCAGAAAGATTTTTAAAATAATATATTAGCAGTTTATAGAATAAGTAGCTCACTGATAGAAAATATGAGAAAGCTGAGAACAAGTCAGGCATTTTATCAAACTACTTACTTGATGTTACTTTAGTTGTCACAAAAATTCTCATGGTAATTATCAAGTCAACTACATACCCTCACCTCCATCCCACCCTGTTTCATTCCAGACACTGAATAAAACATGATTTGAGACTCATCATATTAAACCAATCACTAGGTAAAATGGTGACTATATAATAAGATTTTAGAATATATCTCTAGAATAATTATGAGGAGCCAGTTACACTTTCCCAGTTTAACTTACGTGATTATCTATGAATAAAAAAGATTTTGAGAGTATTCTCATTATTAGTGTTAAAATAACTCAGGAAAGCATAAAAGAAAAAAGGAAACTTACAACTAAACTATTGCTGTTCTATTAGCTCTGAATTCTATATGGCAATAGACTTACTTTTTGCCAGAAAATGTGCTCAGGCAACTTCTACTCAATTGCACTACCACACTACATTAAATAGTGCATATGTAACAAAAGTAAACTAATTTTGTGATAATCCAATCTGATGCAAAGATGTATACAATTACAGATGTATTCATTCAACTCTACCTCCATGCATGATACGCCTACATAAAAAGATAAACGACTGGAAGGTTACTGTTTCAGTTAGCTTCCCCATCACTGAGATACCCCAACAACCATAACTTAGAGAAGTTTTAATGTAGCTCACAGTCTGGGGTGATTCAGTAAACAGCAGGCTCCAAAGCAGGAACGTCATGGTAGAAGGGCATGATGGAGCAAAGCTCCCTAGTTCGTGGAGGCCAGGGGATAGAGCAGGGGAACAGCACCAGACAGGAAAGGGAGAGGGACCATATATAGTACCCAAGACCATGCCTCCATGACCCACCGACACACTCCCAGGAAATGCTTCTGGCCTTTCTTAATCCAGTGAAACTGACATATCAGGATTAGTGGTCTCAACGCCACCCCACCTCTATTCCCCCCAACTTCATACTCAAAACACATCTCCCTAAACCACACTTAATCTCCAAATAAAGACAAGAGCATATTCATAATTCTACCTCACATAATACAGCTATCCTGTATACAACTGGACACGCAATAATTCTTTCCTCAAAGTCTCAACGGATCCAACAGTTTTCAAAAGTCCAAGTTCAAGTTCAAGTCCAAGTCTTTTTCAAAATTCAAACTCTCAGCTATGAACCTCTGTAAAAATCAAAAGCAAGTTCCATAATCCTAAGGTACAATGGCACAGGGTAAACATTCCCATTCCAAAAAGAAAGGAATAGGTGGGCAGAAAAGAATCAGACCAAAGTAAGACTGACTGTCAGGGCAAACATTAAATCCTGGAGTCCCATGTCCAGCACCTGGGGCACATGGTGGTAAAATGTGAGTTCCAAAGGGCATGGGTGGGCCCAACCCTTGGGCTCGCTGGTGGCAGCCACAAATCCTCTCTCAGGCTGGCTCCACCCATAGCCGCAGCTCTCCTTGGATGACATTCTACATAGCTGGCCTCTCCAATGTTCTGGAGTCTTCACTGCACCTTTAGCTTCATTCCCACAGCTTCATGCACTGCCCTCTCAGGCCTTCCTTTGAAATCTAGGTAGTGCCTGCCTTACCCCACAACTCTCACATTATGCGCACCAGTAAAAACAGCATCACATGGACATGACCAAGGTCTGCCACCAGCTTGAGCAATAGCCAGATCTCTTTGGACCATGGCTACAGTGGTTTCCTGAGTGCCTGGATGGCTGAGTATGGTGAAAGGAATCCCAGGGAACCAATTTCCTAGAAGGCCCTTCTTGGGTAAGGATCCCAGGACTCTCTTCCTCGCAAATGAAAGGTTGGCACTTTTGGACTCCTAAACCCGCCATACAGAGGGTCTTGCTGATTTCTAAGATGTTCTCAAAGCATCTTTCTTCTGGTCCCCATGCAAAGTAATTGGTTCCTTTTTAATGGTGCTAATCTCTTTAACAATCATATCTCCCAGGGTCCCAACATCATACATGATTACTTCTGGGCCAAGATTTAAATTTTTTGATATTTTCAGTTCTGTCTTTTGCTCAATTTTCACTACAAATCTTGCTAAGAGCAGTCATTACTACCCATACCACAGCTGGAATGTTAGCTGTTTTAAATTTTCCTCTGCCAGATTAATTAGTTCACAATCTCAGCATCCAGCAAAGTCTCAGGATATGGGAAAAATGTAGACATATTTTCTGTCACAGTGTAATAAACATGCCTCTAGTCCAATTGCCAATGGAGTCCTTCTTCCCAACTGAAACCTCCTGAGCCTGACCTTTACTATCCACATTCCTTTCAGCATCTAGGTTTTCTGAACTCTGACCAGAAAAAACCATCAAACTCTGTTTAGAGCATTCTAGGGCTTCTCTAGTCTACATCTCTAAGCATTTTCAAACTCTTCCTATAAACCAGTTCCAAAAACGTGTAAACTACACAGTCAGGTACAATCATAGCAACAACTTTACTTCTCTGGCACCAATTTTCTGGATTAGTCAGTTTTCCCACTGCTGGAACACAATACTTTACATCAACAACCTAAAGTGGGAGAATTTTAATTTAGTTCATGGTTTAGAGGGACTTAGTTCATAGTTAGTTAGCAGCACCATCCATTAGGGTGGGGGTCTACATGGAACAAAAACAGATGGAGGAAGCCAACAGTACAGGCTAACTCTGCTTCCTGGCTGCCATGAAACAGGCAGTTCTCCTTTGCCTTGCCCTTCCACTATCATGTTTCTGTTTCATCACAGGCCTAAAGCAATGGCATCAGCTGATCATAGATAGAAACCTCTCAAACTGTGAGCCGAAATAAACCTGTCCTCCTTTAAGCTGTTTTGTGGAGGTATTTGGTTCTAGCTAGAGATGTTTGCCCTAAAAAGACTGTTATCCTATACATTTAAACATTCTATATTTTTGAAAACACAGAGTGAAAGATCTTAAAAGGCTCATTAACACTGAATTTAATAAATTAAAATCCAAATGTTTTATAAGCATGTGTCACTTAATAATAGCTTTTTTCCCTTAACCAAGATTTAGCATTTCTTTGAATGTAAGGATAAAGTTATTAAAAAATAAAGACTTTGAGGACATTTTTTAGCTATATAAATAGTAGAAATTTGTAATGACTGACTGGCACCATTAAGACAACCGCCACTTTAGCAAAAAGAAAATACTACAACATTTAACATAATTTAGGTTATCATAATTTCAATTCAGATTTTTTTTTTGGAACCAGGGATTGAACTCATGACCTCAAGCTTGCCAGGCAGGCACTTGTGCTACTGAGCCATATCCCCAGCCCTCAATTCAGATTTTTAAATGAAGTATTTATTGTTGGCTAGAATACTGCATTATAAATGGTACTGTATAAGAAAGTCATGACCAAAAAGATAATTTAAAAAACAAAACAAAGAGCTGGGGATGTAGCTTAGCAGCATAGCGCCTGCCTGGCAAGACTCAGGCCCTGAGTTCAACTCCTTGTACCAAAATACAAACGAACAACCCAGAACTGCCAGTGATTCCACAAGAAATAGAAGTGTCTAGCAGGAGTTGCTGGATAAAATAAAAATATCATGTGGGATCCCAGAAGTTACTAACAAAAGATCTTTCCATAGCACATCCTTTTTCCTCTACTGTTTTCATCTTCCTCATCTCTATCTCCTCTGAAAAAAATGCAGTATCCAAATTGGAATGCCCTATGGATAAATAAAAGGCATTGATAGACTGAGCCACTAACATGCCATCTATATTCAACCCTCTCCTAAAGACTGCTGGAATGCCTTCCTAGACTTCTAGAATCAACTTAAAATACATGAAAAGAGATTCCTTTGCTATAAAAGGGCTGTAAAAGGTCGAGTATAAATATGACCTATGGAGTTAAAAACTGTCAAGCAACTACTTGTTTGGTTTTAGTTATAATACATTATTTTATTCAGTAAATATTTAAGGGTCCACTGTGTGCCTAACTATAAGGTAAATAAACATGAAAGATACTATCTGTCCTATGCCTAAAGTCATAAAGCCAGGAGGTAGCCTGGTCCATGTCCTAACGCTCCTGGGTTATTACAATTATAGAGCACAGAGAAGGAAGATCCCAGGGACCATGGTTTCCTGCCAGAACTCCAGACCTGAATGACCAAATGCCTACATGCCAGCTCCATTTGAATGCTAAACAGACACTAAAAATTTAGTACTTTCCCAAATTCTTGATTTTCCCTCAACCAGACTTTATCCCAGACTTCCTCAACTCAATAAATGATAGCCACATCTTTCCAGGTACTAAAGGACTTCAGACAATATACTTTAGCATTCTCTTCAATTTCTTTTTCTCTTACAGCTCACATTCAAACCATCAATCAAATCCTGTCAGTTCTATGTTCACATTAAATTCAGAACCTGACCACTTTATACTACCTCCACTGTGACCACTCACATCTATTCTACATGCTACACTACAATTATTCTTCTAAGTAACTAATACCTTTTAGACTAAGCTTAACAAAATAAAGCTATGTTTTGAAATTTAAGTCAAATACAGTACCTCTTCTCTTCAACATCCACCTTTCCACTGGTTTCCCAACTTCTAAGACAAGGCCAAAATCCTTATGATGACCTGCAATGCCCTATATGATCTTTTCCTACTGCCTATGACTCTGAGTTCATCTATTACCATCTTCCTCAATCACTCTGCTCCAGCGACACTGCCTCCGGTGCTATTTCTCAAACACTAAGCTAAGCAAGCTTCTGCCTCAAGGCCTTTGCACTTCTTTGAAATTCCTCCACCATGCTACCGTCTGAATATCTGAGTTTCTCCAAAATTCATGATCAGATGTAATCTCTAATGTGACAACACTAGGAGACAGGACATCTGGGGTTGCTTAGGTCATAAGATAGAGCCCTAGTAATGCCATTGTAAAAGAAGCTCCAGAGAGCTGCCTGGACCTTGCTGCTGAGAGGGCACAGCAAGAAGGTATCATCTATAAATCAGAAGGCCTTCATCAGATGCACAATACTCCATCTTGGACTTCCAAGCCTCCAGGACTATGAGAAATAAATTTCTGTTGTTGAAAAGCTATCTAGTTTATAGTATTTTGCTATAGCAATCCAAACAGAACAGGACACATCAAGTATCCATATGGTCTGACCATCTAATACTTACAGTTTATATGTTTTCCCCCACTAAACTGTTACATGGGGCTGTGGGATTTGTTATATGAAGACCAACTCTAAGTGATTAAAATCCAGTAGGCACCAAATAAATCTCTGTTGAATGAACAATAAAACTGATCACAACATATAGAGCCAGGGTACCACTATGAGTTGCCCACCTACTTTGTTTTGTTCCAGAGCGTTGGGCTAGTCCCCAGGCAATGGATTCTTGCTTGAAAAATTACACATTGAGGACCTTAAACAAGCTGCATTTGTCTCTAGTAAATGTCTGGATCCTTGAAAGTTTTCCAATAAAGTTAAGACTCAAAGTAAAGCGCTCGTTTCAACTCATTTCTCTGCTTAGACAGAATAAAGTTCCTTCTTGCTTTCTTTCCAAGTTCAACACAGCTGGGCAAAGAAACACAGATTAAAATAATGTTCCAGATTCTTTTCAAATTCTTCCTCAACAAAGAATCTTCTGAATTATCTATGCTTCTTTGTTTTCCCATCTTTACTCATATAGTTAAGTGCTCTGGTTGTTCACATTGCTTCATTAACTGCAAAGGAAGCTGCTTGGAATTATAAATGAAAATTCTATGGTGGTGCACATGCAAACCTAGATTACATAATCTAAATTTTAAACCACCACTCTTAAATATCTGTATTCTCTTAAAGGAGCTTAATTTCCAACAGTAAATGGAAAGTATCTTCGAGATTTTTGGATTCATTATATATAAGACTCCCTAACTACAAATTTTAATCGTTTCTGAGAATTCTAATTATTCTCAACATTAAAGGCATTCTCAAAAGTTAGTGTTCAAACATAGAGCTTCACTGTGGAAACACATATTGCATCACTATTTACTCTGAAAATGCGGTACAATTTGTCTTTATGAGCAGGAAATGACAGTAGGTGACACTTTGTCATTACAAAATTCTTTGCACATAAGCACCTGAAGTGAGAGATGGATTTCTTCCTCAACTAGAATGCCAATGTACTCTCACAATTTTATATTCAATAATGTAATGAAAATGCAAAACCTGAAAACTGAATTTCCATATAAAAATTCAATAGTTCATCCAAATTTATAATACCCAGTATACATGTCATATTTAGTCAAGTGAAGTCTGGCTTAAGTGACAACTATAGGCAAACTTTAAAGTTGTTTCTTAGCCCTGTAATTATTCAAAGTATTGTCTGAGGGGCTCAGCTGGATCATGTGAAAGTCGAAGTTGTTCACTCCATAATCCTGAAATCAGTGAAATGTCATCCTCTCCTTGATACTAGAATTCCGGTAGCGACTGGGCATATGCTGTACCCTCGAGGGCACCAAAGGAAAAAGAAAAGGTAATAAATGGCTTATTCGAGCTAAAGTCTCAAGCTGAAAAAGGAAAAGGAAACAACGCGAAAAGCAAAGCAAAGAGAAAAAAATCCATCCCCTGCACTCATGGTTAGGTTTCTACTCCAACAACACCCGAAGCAGCTGCATTGCCCTGAAATCCTAGTTTCCCAGAGTTTCGGGACTAACTCGGCAGAGGTTTCAGATGCCTCCAGGTTTCTACACTGCTATACGAACTTCCATCTAACAGGTTCGAAAGATTACAAAAAGGCCAGGGTAAGAAAATTTTCTGCCACAGACACTAACCAAAATGCATTCCTCGCTTCCCGGAAAGGAAAGAAGTGGAAAGATGACAACTGAGAGTGACACACGGCTACCTTCTCATATTCGTGGAGGCGGGATAGGAAAAGGTAGGTGTAAAAGGGGCGGAACATCACTCTTCCTTCTTTATGGGGGGGCTGGATCTCCCCAGAAGCCAAGAGCGAGGAGGAGGGATCATCTTCCAGCCTGTCCGAGACTCGAACTTAAGACGCTGGAGCGAGGGACAGTGTCGGGGGAGGCTGGGCGTAGGGAGACTCGGGGGACCGCGCTGAGCCCGGAGCCCGACCCGGGGACCCCGTCCGCCCTCCCGCGCGGCTCTGCGGAGGAAGCTGGCAGAGCCGCCTGCGCGTCCCCGCCTGCGCGCCCGCGTGTACCTGCTGCACCCCGAGGAACTGGTAGAAGTTGAGCTGCACCTCCTCCACCAAGTCGAACAACTCCAGGTCTCCGCTCTCCCAGCCGCGCGCCGGCCCCACGACGGCCAGCACCAGGAGCCAGAGCGGCGTTGAGAGCGGCGCCAAACGGGGCCGGCGGCTCTGAGGAAATCGCGCCGGCCCGGAACCGAGAGCCCACATCGCGCGGGGCTCGGAAAGGTCACCCGCCGCGCAGAGCCAGCAGCCGAGCCCGGGGACGTGGCGGGCAGCGCCGGCCGGGAGAGCCGTGCCCGTCGGCCAGAGCACCGGGAGCCGCCGACCGGGACGGCTGGTGCCAGCGAGAGCGCGGGGCAGGCGGAAGAGGGCGGCTGGGCCGACGGGTGCGCGGGTTGGGCCGCGCCGGCTCTCCCTCGCTCGGACCCTCACCCCCGGGCCTACAAACAGCTGGAGAGCCAGCGGCGGGCGCCGGGCTTGTCGAGGGGGGGAGCTTTCCCTCTCCTCAGCCTATCCCAGGCCTCGCTTCCGGTGACGTCACGTCTCCTAGCAACTGCCAGCATGAGGCGGGGCCGGAAGTAGGGACGCCCAGCGCCACAGAGCTGGGCCTCAGACCGCTGCGTCTCCCTAGCCTGCGTGCCCCGAGCTACTGTACGTGCGTGTGCCCAGGTTGCGACGTGGACACAGACATCAGGAATATGTCGGCGGCATCCCACGTTCTAGGTTTCCCTCGAAATAGCTACCGCCTTGTCTCTCCTGGATATTGAGTGCTGAAAGTCATGTAATATGGCTTGTGTTCCATCAGCGAAGGTCGGAGGAACTGAACTAGTGCCTAAAAGGAACAGATCTAGTGAGTAGTCTAGGGTATCTCTTTGAAATAGGGGGAAACAGAAAAAAAATTTGAAGACAAAAAAGTATATTATTTTGAATTAGGCTGTACAGGGATAATGCCATAAAATAGGCAGCTTGTAGAATTCATAGTGGCGGCTCGGTAACAGTTTTAAGAGAAATGTAATTCTCCATTTTAGCCCAATGGAGGTCTGGGGTTGGAAGACATGAAAACTTCTCTTCGTAACAAGGGCTCGGCTAGTGTTACATTGCTTCTGTTCAATGACTTTTCTGTTTTTTCCCTCCATCACTATTGCTTTATGTGAACTTGATTCTCTTCCAGCCTCCTCACATTTCTGCCCCAAATGCTTGTGTAACTCAGTGACTAGCCCAGTTGTGAAAGTTTGCCTTGTGATTTTTCCTTATTGGATCTGGCTCCCTAAATCCAGCTCAATAAGGCAACGAAAAATCTACTTTTGATAAATGATAAATACACGGTTTGATAAAGATTGGAAAAAAACTCACACTAGGAACTATTATGGAGTTTTGAAAACTTTTTTTTTTTTTTTTGGTACTGGGGGTTGAACTCACAACCTCACACTTGCCAGGTAGGCGCTTATGCCACTGAGCTAAATTCCCAGCCCTTGAAAACACTTTTAAACAAAGTCATAAATGAATGCTTTAAAATAACAAATATTCTTTTTTGTTTTAGTTTTTTAAAAGAGGGCCAGAGTCTCACTGTGTAGTTCAGGCTGGCCTTAAGCTCACTGTGTAGCCCAGACTGGCCTTGAACTCGGTGATCCTTCTACCACAGTCACCTTAGTGCTGGTATTACAGGCATGTGCCACCACATCCATTTTATATATCCTTGAATTAATCATTTATTTTTTTCTAATTGCTTAACTATTTTTATTAGTCCATGTTTGCAGTATACAATGTTTACATTCTTTGTGTGGAATTCATATACATACATAACATATCTGTATTGGGTATGCTATGTCCCCCCAAGTCCTCATATACTTTTGATGGGGCTAAGTCTGGCGCTTGCTTGTGTTCGGTTTGTAGTCTAGCACTGGGATTGGCAATGTGAGTGCTGCACCTGCCCAGGGGTGGAGCTGAGATACAGTGTAAGGGAAGGCGGGTCTTCCTCTTGCACTTCCGCACTTCCACCCACGCTCTCTCTTGCTAGTGCGCCTTGCTGCTTGCTGCTGCCTTGAATGGCAGCCCTGCCACCCCATTGCTGACTTGGAGCCAACTAAGTGTGGACTGAAACTCCCGAGAAACTGTAAGAATAAACCTTTCCTTCCCTAGTTTTGGACGTCAGGTATTTTGTCTTGGCAACAAGCAAAAAGTAAGACAACATCTCAATTCCTTTTTCATCCCCTGTCCCTGAATCAGTCATTTTAATCTGTCACGAGGTTGGCCTTTTGGTCATCTTCCTGTTACATCTTCACATGGTCTGGAAAGAGTGAGGGGTACAGAATAAGAGATCTCCTGTCTCTTCCTATAAAAATACCCCATCGTGGGGACTCCAGCCTCACGAGCTCATTTAAACTATCCAAAGACATTACCCCTAAATGCCATGACATGGGAGATTAGGGTGCTAACATAGGAATTTTGGAAATGCCCAAACAGTCTGTAACAAAGGACATTACCTTTTTGGTGTCCCCAGTGCTGAGCTCAATGTGCAATGCATGATAGCACTCAATTAGTTGAACTGAATCCCGTGACTATTTCTCTTCCACATTCCCCCCACTACAGTTTTCATTTCTGACATATCAATTTTCTTAAAGTGAGTTATCTTTACTAAGAACTTAAATTAGGTTAGCGTCTATTCAATGATTTAAAATCAAAATAATATAAAAATAATAATACTAAACATTACTTTTCTATAACATCATCTTGTCTCCTTATATGATCATTAGAGTTAGTGCAATATTTTATTTGAAACAGGTGCCATATTACCCCAAATCTAGGATTCTTACCCTAATCTTTTAGTAGACAGTTTAGTATTTCCCTCTTGACCTCTATCACTATGCTTTCTGAAAACCCCAGGAACCTATTCCATCTACAAGGAAGACATCTTTCTGAGGCCAAGCTGACACAAAACTGGAGTCTATTCAATTCAGTACTTCTTACTGACAGAAAGTATTACTCTTGAAGTTCCATAATATTTATTCATTCTGAGATGATGTTCTTGCTTGTCCAGGTTCCTACAAAGTTGTGTGAGTTATGTAATGAATTAGAAATGTAGAAAAGCCCCAGATACTCATCCAGTTTTTCCACAGGAAATTTGCTGAGTCCGGGGATGATGCAGAAGGTTGAGGGGCTGAGCCTGACAGGTGGGATCAAATCACCCTGCATTCTACCAGTGCATATAAAAGAAGGAGCCTGCCTCGGTGTTATGGTTTGTGTCTAGGTGTCCTCCCAAAGCCTCATGTGGTCATAGGGTTTTATTGGAAGTGGCTGAATCTAGAGTGTGTGATTGACTCAAAGTGCAATGCTGGGATTAAGGGTGGATGATTGCTGTGGTCCACTGATTAGATTGGCACCACCCTAATCCCAGTAGCCTAGATACAATATAAAGGACATAAAAAGGCTTATCTCTCTCATTTGTTGCTGTTTTCTACCACCCTGAGCTGTTGCCCCTCTGCCATGTACTACTTTGCCCTGCAGCCAGCTGATTATGGACTGAAACCTCTACAAACTGTGAGCTAAATAAATCTTTGCTTCTTTAACTTGTGGGTGTTGGGTATTTTATGTCAGCAATAAGAAAATAACTAATTCACTTGGATATACAGGCACTTGTTTCCACTCAAGATATTTGCAGTTGTTTTTAAAGCTGTGCGAATAGGAGAGTAAAGGTCTAAGTTTAAAACCTCTTAAGATAGAACTGAAAATTCAAGGCAGAAGAGGCAGGCATCTTCCTGACATTCAGTCAAAAGCTCAGAGGAGTGACACACGAAGAACAGAGAAAAACCAGAAGTGGACCAAGTTTTACTAAAACTGCAATTTATCGCAGCTCAGATTGGCCTGAAATAATCAAATTATTACCTTATTTTCATTTTTAGAAGAAAATACCATAACTATATTGCATATAGGCTTTTATAAAAAATTTTGTATATGATGATAAGAACAAAAAATTTAACCAGTACTGAAAATAAAATATGGATAATAGGAGACCCACAGATAAACCAGATGTTGGAATCCAGATAAGAACTTCAGAATAATAATTAAAATAGAAGAAAAAGTAGAAAATGGCAAAAGCAGCAGAATTTTAACGGTGAATAGGAATCCACAAAAAATAAAAGGAAAAGTCTTCAATTGAAAAATGTAATATCTAAAATAAGGTATTCAAGTTTAACAACAGACCCAAGACAGCAGAACAAAGTATTAAAAGATTTGAGGATAGGTCAAGAAAAAAATTACCCAAACTGAAACACAAACAGGAAAAACAATGTGGAGAAGAGACCAGACATTTAAAGGCTTGTGCACAATAAATAAATCAGACATAGGTATAACTGGAGTCCCAAAGAAAAAGAGAGAGAAAATATGAGGGAGAGCAATATTTGATGAGGTATCACCCAGGGATTTTACAGAAATAACAAAAGACATAAAACCACAGATGAGAAAAATCAACTCAAAATGGATCATGGATCTACCTGTAAGAGTTCAAACTGTAAAACTCATAAGAAAAAAAAAAAAAAAACAGGAGTAAATCTTAGATATGACACCAAGTGTATAAATTCTAAAATTAAAAAAAAATTCATAAATGAGGTTACATAGACATCAAAACGTTTGTGTTGCAAAGAGAATCATCAAAAAAATTGAAATGGAATTTATGTGACAATGGCAGAGCAGTAAGCAGCAGAGAAAACAGCCTCTCTGAGAGTCACCATCCAGATGCTGGAATGTAACATCAAGAGGAAGACAAGAAGGAAGGAGTGGGTGCCCCAGACCCAGGAAGAATCTGGAGTGTGAATTGAAGCCCACAGACAGAAAAACTTCAATGAAAAAGAAGGCAGTAGCTGGCGGCACCTTCAGTGAAAAACTTCAGTGAATAAGAAGGCAGTAGCTGGTGGCACCTTCTCCCTGAGACGGAACTTACTGCATGAGAGGAGCTGTGTGAACCTGGGGACACACTGTCATGATGACAGTGACAGCTGGCAACCCTGGAGGCCTCTGAAGAGAGACCTGGCAGTGGAGGGGAACAGCAGATGTGGAGGAATGCACTGGCTGGCACTGTTGGTCCTGATAATCCATGACACAGATTAACTAAGGGTCACAGAAAATACTGTGGCACAGTGCCAAAGAACCAGGGACTGGGCCAAACAAGCAACAAGTTCTCATCTCTAACAAACTGATGAGGGAAGATCTTCCAGCAGACTCAAAGTCCAAAAACCAGCCACACCTGGAAGATAAGAGAAGTAATCATCACCTCAGGGTCCTAAATACTAGTAATAAAAGAACCCGTCATAGACAACTTAGAAGCATCACCCTAGGAATTAAACTAAAAAAAAGAGAAAATAAAGTGAGAAGACACTTAAGCAAAATGCAACCTTAGACATTCAGTTCACCAAAGGAAAATCCAGGGGACAAGGAGGTGGGACAATCCAGGAGCCCCCCACCAGGTCTCTCTGAAGTGGAAACAAAGCAATTGAATGAGGCTCTACAAAAATGAAATCAGAAATAATCTCTCAGGTAACTACAGAGATTACCAAAATACACACCATGCTGAAGCAGATTAGGCCAATGTGAGGACAAGATCTCAGCTATTGAAGACAGGCTTGCAGTTAGTGACCAGGAAAAGAAAGAGTTCTCAAAAATAGCAAGGGACCATGAGAAATCAATCCAGCAGCTGCTAGATGAGACAAAGAAGAGTAACTTAAGATTGATTAAAGTCAATGAAGAACCAGGAGACACCACAAATGACATTAAAAAAATGTTCACGGACATCCTGACTGAAAACTTTCCTGGTAGAGAAAAAGAATTTGACATGCAGACAAATAAAGCATAGACTCCAATTAGCAATGATTTAAAAAAAAAAATCTACAGCCAGGCATATCATAGTCAAGACTTCGGAAATTCAACACAAGAATAGAATCCTAAGGGCCAGGAGTTTGGCTCAGTGGCTTAAGCGCCTGTCTGGCAGGCACAAGATTATGAGTTTGATCCCTGGTGCTGCAAAAAAAAAAAAAAAAAAAAAAAAAAAAAAAAAAAAAAAAAAAAAAAAAAAAAAAAAAAAAAAAAAAAAAAAAAAAAAAAAAAAAAAAAAAAAAAAAAAAAAAAAAAAAAAAAAAAAAAATCGTAAAAGCTGTTAGAGAAAAGAAACAAATCAGGGGCCAGGGATATAGCTCAGTGGCACAAGCACCTGCCTGGCAAATGCAAGGTCCTGAGTTTGATTTTGGGTACCAAAAAAATAAATAAATAAATAAATAAATAAATGAATCACCTATAAAGGAAAGCCCATCAGAATTACAGTTGACTTCTCAGCACAAACTGTCAAGTCAGGGAGAGCTTGGAATGAAGTATTCCAAGTTCAAAAGGAAAACAACTTTCAACCCAGATTGATGTAACCTGTGAAACTATCTTTCAAAATTGATGGAGAAATAAGATACTTCCATGACAAAGAACATCTGCGGAAATTTATGACCCCCAAACCAGCACTCTAAAATGTTATAAAGGACATTCTAGAAAGAGATAATAAGAACTACAGTTCCATGAATGTCAACAGAAAGAATCCACCTGGGAAGGGAAACAATTAGAGAGAGAGAGGGAAAAAAGGGTGGAGGGGAGCCAACAACAGGAAAATAACATGACAAGGATAAGTCAATACATATCAGTTATAACCATCAATGTTAATGGTCTCAGATCACCAATCAGAAGACACAATCTGGCAGAATGGATCAAAAAGCAAGATCCAACAATATGCTGCATACAAGAAACACATTTAATTCAAAAAGAAATTCGTAGACTGAAAGTCAAAGGATGGAAAACAATGCTCCATGGAACAGGAACCCAGAAAAAAGCAGGGGTAGCTGTTCCATTTGCAGACAAAGCAAATTTCAAGCCAAGACTGATTAACAGACATAAAGAAGGTCACTACATCCTTGTAAAGGGAACAATCCAAGAGGAAGAGATAACAATTATAAATATATATGCAACAAATACCAGTGCACTCAACTATATAAAACAATTACTAATGGATATGAAAAATCAAATAAGCTCTAATACAGTTGTATTGGGAGATTTCAATACCCCACTGTCAGAAAGAGACAGATCAACTAGACAAAAAAAAAATCAATAATGAAATATTAGAACTAAATCAAACTGAACAAATGAACCTAGGAGATGTCTATAGAGTGTTCCACCACACAACATCAGAACACATTCTCAGCTGCACAGCTTCCAAAATAGACCATATGCTGGCTCATAGAACATGTGTAAGTAAATGCAAAGGAATTGAAATTATCCCATGCATACTATCAGACCACAGTGCAATGAAATTGGAAATCCATGCCAAAGGAAATCACAAGAACTTCATAAATACATGAAAGTTAAATAGCACCCTACTGAACAACCAGTGGGTCACAGATGAAATTAAAGTAGAAATTAGTTTTTACAGTTGAATGATAATGACAGTACAACATACTGGAACATTTGGGACGCAGTGAAAGCAATCTTAAGAGGGAGACCTATAGCAGTAAATACCCATATCAGGAAAACAGAGCAAACACATATAAACAACTTCCTGTTAAAGCTCAAACTTCTAGAAAAAGAAGAGCACATTAAGCCAAAAGCTCGTACAAGGCAGGAAATTATAAAGCTCAGAGCAAAAATTAACACACTGGAGACTAAAAAAATAACACAAAGAATAAATGAATTAAAGAGCTGATTCTTTGCAAGGTTAAATAAAATTGACAAACCCTTAGCCAATCTTATACAAAAAAGGAAAGAAAAGACTCAAATCCACACAATTAGGAATGAAAAGGGCAAAATCACAACAGACCCTGCAGAAATCTGGAAAATCATCTATACCTACTTTGAAAACTTGTATTCTAAATAAGATGAAAAATACAGAAGAAATGGACAGATTCCCAGATACATATGAATTACCAAAGCTGAATCAAGAAGATATAAAAATCCTAAATAACCCAATATCAATCAATGAAATCAAAGATGTAAGTAAGAACCTATCAACAAAGAAAAGCCCAGACCCTGACGGATTCACTGCTGAATTCTACGAGAAATTTCAAGAAGACCTGACAGCACTACTTCTCAAACTCTTTAATGAAATTGAAAGGGAAGCAATACTCCCAGATTCATTCTTGGAAGCAAGCATTACCCTGATACCAAAACTGGAGAAGGACCCAACTAAGAAAGAGAATTACAGGCCAATTTCCCTAATGAACATTGATGCAAAAATCCTCCATAAGGTACTGGCAAACACTGCAGCAAATTGTCAGAAAGATTGTGTACCATGATCAAGTGAGGTTCATCCCAGGGATGCAAGGATGTTTCAATATATGTAAATCCATAAATGTAATACACCATATTAACAGAGCCAATAACAAAAATCAAATGATCATCTCAATAGATGTAGAAAAAGCTTTTGACAAAGTCCAGTATCCATTCATGATTAAAAAAAAAAAACTAAGAAAATTGGAATAAATGGTTTTTATCTCAATGGATAAAAGCCATCTACAACAAACAAATAGCCGGCATCATACTAAATGAACAAAAACTGAAAGCTTTCTCTCTGAAATCAGGAACAAGACAAGGCTGTCACTGTCTCCACTCTTATTCAGCATAGTCCTGGAAACTTTAGCTGGAGCAATTACTAGAGAAAGAAATAAAAGGAATAATGATAGGAAAGCAGGAAGTTAAACTATCATTATTTGCAGAAGACATGGTACTCTACTTAGAAGACCCCAAAAACTTACAACTCAACAACAACAAAAAATAACTACCTCCATTTTTTTTCTTCTAGTTTTGTTTGTTTATTTTTGGTTTGTCAGAAACAGGGTCTTGAGGGCTGGGAATATAGCTCAGCAGCATAAGTGCCTGCCTGGCACGCGCAAGGTCCTGAGTTCAATTCCTGGTACAAAAAAAAAAGAAAAGAAAAGAAACAGGGTTTATGCTGGGCGTGGTGGCGCACTCCAGTAATCCCAGTACTCAGGAGACTGCAGCAGGAGGATCGTTGCAAGTTCTAGACCAGCCTCGGCTACAAAGTGAGCTCAAGGCCAGCCTGAACTGTATAGTGAGTCTCAAAAAAAAAAAAAAAGAAAGAAAGAAAGAAAGAAAGAAAGAAAGAAAGAAAGAAAGAAAGAAAGAAAGAAGGCAGGTTTTGCTATGTAGGTCAGGCTATCCTTGGACTCTCTGATGCCTGGGCTGGACTCAAACGCACAATTAGCCTCCTGCATCTGCCTCCCCAGTGCTGGAGTGTGATCGGTTTTCTTTTAAACACTTGTCATTTGTCTGCAGGCTATGGTTAGACTCTTACAGATAATAGTCAATCTAAAGTTAAAATCAGAAGCCTGAAAGTCCACCTAGCTGAGGACACCAGGAGTGGTTAATATGTAGAGGGCAGTGGAGGGCAGGTATAGTTACTAGGGAAGGAAGAGGAAGGCTCTTCCAGCACCTCAATGCTGTCACAAACAAATCATGACAGCAAGTCTCGAGGGTCTAGAATGTTCACCCTGCCCATCCCTCCAAGAGGAATTTGGTAGCTCCTGAAACTGACACTCCTTGTAATAGTTTGGATCTGACATCCACCACCCCTCCACCCCACCTGGTAGAGTGCTGGGATTACAGGTGAATACCACCACACCACAGTGGGTGGAGATATAAATGTGAATTTGGGATTCCCCAGAGACCCTCAGCTTGCCCAACACCCACTAACCTCTGTTCCTGGCCATCCTTCTCCGCTCCCTCTTGCTCCCGGGCACCTCATTTTCCCCGCGCCTCTCTTTCTTTTCCAGGATAAAAACCTCAGAGGGACAGCCGGGCATGGTGGCGCACGCCTTTAATCCCAGCACTCGGGAGGCTGAGGCAGGAGGATCATTGTGAGTTTGAGACCCGCCTGGGCTACAAAGTGAGCTCAAGGCCAGCCTGAACTGCATAGTTAGATCCTGCCTCAAAAAAATAGGGCTGGGGGTTTAGTTCAGTGGCTCAAGCGCCTGCCTGGCAGGTACAACGTTGTGAGTTCGATCCCCGGTACCAAAAAACCCCACAAAAACCTCGGAGGGACTAGTAGTCGGAACAGGTGGAAAGTGAATCTGGCACCCACAAGAGTTCGCCCTTGTTACACATTCGAATACCCATCTACCTATCTCCCAGGATTCTGGTTCAGAAGGCTTAGTCTGGCATCTAGGAAACTGCGGACAGAGGCACAGCTGCACTTCCACGTAGACCTCCACCAAAGCCACCATCACCAGTCCACTACCTCCATTTTTTAAAATAGGCATTTGAATAGACATTTTCCCAAAGGTGATATACAAATGGACTATAGTCATATAAAAAGATGCTCGAGACCTGTATCCATTAAGTAAATGTAAGTTGAAACTACAAAGAGATACCACTCCACACTCAATAGAATGGCTATAGTAAAGAAGACAAAAAAGAGTGTTGGTGAACATGTGTAAATTTGAACCCCGTTCATTGTTTATGGGAATGCAAAATGACACAACCCTTTTGGAAAACAGTTTGACAGTTCCTCAAAATACTGAAGAGTTACTATATGATCCAAGAATTCCGCACCAGAGAAATGAAAACATATGGTCCTTCACAAATATTCATGGCAGCATTAGTCACAATAATTTAAGAAGTTGGAAACAACCCAAATGCCCAACAACTAATAAGTGGATAAACAAAATGTGTGGTTTATCTATACAATGGGATTAATATTACTCCCAGTAGGATTATTTATTATTCAGCAATAAAAAAATGAAGTATGAATACATAATATAGCACAGAGGAACCCTGAAAACATTATGCCAAATGAAAGAGTATCATGTATCATATGATTCCATTTATATGACATTTCCAGAATGGGCAAATTTAGAAAGCAAGTTAGAGCTTGTGGTAAAGGAGGTTAGAGACTGATTACAAATGGGTATAGGATTTCCTATGAAAAGATGAGATTGTGGTGGTGGTTGCATAACTTTGTGAATATACTAAAAACCATTTGTTTGCATACTTTAACTGGGTGAATTGTGTGGTGTGTCAATTGTATCTCACTAAAGTGGTTTTTAAAAAAGAGAAAATTAAAAAAGAGAAAAGAAAAGAAAGAAAAGAAAAGAAAAGAAACAACCATAAAGAGTAAGCCCAGAAACCCCCAGGTAGGATAAATGCCACAAAACAAATCTAACTACATCACAGTGAAACTGCAGAGAAATTTGTGAATCTAGGGAAATCAGTAATTTAAATGAGCACTTAAATATATTAAAGAAGGAAGGCAGCAAATTAATGAGCTTGGTTAACTGAAGGAGTTAAACAAGTTCAACATTGGAATGAAATAAATAATTATAGAATGAACCCAAGTGAAGGTTTCAGTGGAGACAGCTAATTGTTTTCCACATGGTAGTTATGCAATGAGCTAGGAGCATATTTAGCTAAACTTTTTCATGAATTTCATACTTTGCAGGTTCTAGTGCTGATGAAGTTCAAGGTGGGACTCTGATACGTGCAGCTAAAATGCATTTGGAGGCTATGCTACCAGCAATGAAGAAAGGAGGGAGAGTCGAGGGGGATGGGTGGATCATTTGCAAGAGGTTCTGGGAGGAGTTCTAATCTTACTAAAAGCACCTGAATATTTGACTGACCATGACTTTCCGAGGGGGGAAATGCAAAAGAGCACGGGCAATTTACTAGAACAGCAGGACACAAAGAAACTTAAATAATCCATTCTAACCCTCACTTTTGGATAAGACCAAATTAAACTATGTCAAATAAAATTGAATATAATACCTGTTATAGCTAAAATCCAAAGCTCTTTTAAAATAACCATTAGTGGCTAATTCATCCTGTGATTTGGAACTCTCTGGCTCTCATTAAATCTTACAATGTTCTCATTAGTTTCTGTAGGGCTGTTTCTCAAATATATGAACTTGCAGTTTCTAAGAAATCATTGTCCTTTAATTGAACATTATCTTCACTCAGTAATTTATTTATCCAAACACCATTCACAAACTTATATTGAGTTGACAAAGGTTAGAAAAACATTGTTTTAGGGAAGTGCCTCCTTGGAAATAATCCCTTTTGTACTGTGGTATTGAATTTTAATTGTTTTGAAGGTCGTCATAAATAAATACAGATGTTCTTTATGTTATAAATAATATATTGCTAACATGTTGACACTATGGTTTTTGCTTCTCTGAATAATGTACTTCTTACTCAAATAATCTCACAGTGAATCAGACATGGATTCTGCGACCAGATTGATTAAATTTTATTTCTGGCTCTACTACTCACCAGCTGGGTGATTTGTATGTTTCAGTTTCCACATCTCTAAAATTAAGATAATACTACTAGATTACCAAAATCATAAGGTTTGTTAGGTGAGATAATTAGTACCTGGTATACAGTGATTGCTATTTAAGTGTTACTATTATTTATCTACATTGCATTAAAGTTTCCTTAAAGAAATCTTATCAATTTATTTCAGAGACTGTTTTTATAAAATAATGACTGATTTTCTTTTTGCTTCAATTCCACAAAACATAATATTCATGATTTTTTCTACTAAATTCAGTTTAAGGTTAAACAGTACATACTAAATTAAAGGTATGTACCCAATGAACAAAGGAAGAGAAAATATTCACATTCAATTATTAAGTCACTAAAGTCTGAATGGTCATTGTACTCTTACTCTAAAGTAGCTCTGTATTTTTAGGCAGTGATGTTTTCTGCTTTTCACAGACATCAAAATGTGCTACAGTAAAATTCATGTCAAAATATCTTTCTTCTAATGTCTTCCACAGTTCCAGGGCTACCATTAATTTTTCAAAGTTTTGTGGTAACTCGCTTGAATTGGTTATTCAAGTTTGAACTTTAGGTTTCCTTTCAACAAACCACATATTTTCTCCTACCAAACTCCTCAATTCAGCCAGAGCACAGGAATTTTTGTATTTTCCTCATACACAAAACATCGAATTAGTATGCAAAAGAAATGTTCTAATAGACCTCTGGGCCTTCCATGCTCTCAGGCTAAGCAGCTTAGTTTGGACATTGTGCTGTAGAGCCCTATCATTATTTGTGATGCCAGAATGGCGCCCAAAGGAAAGCAATACACCTCACTCAACAGGCCCCAGCTAAGGCTGGGGATGATGTAGAGAAATTCCATATCTCATAAATACTTGTTACTAAACCTACTAACAGGGTTCAGTATTCTTTACAATGCTCAAGTAGCAACAGGACTGAAATGGAAACAGACTACGGAAAACTTAGTTCCAAATGGAGAGATACAGGAAATATAAATTTACTGCCCCAACTGTGACTGTTGTATCATGCCCATTTTACCAAGCCACATGACCCAGCATCATCTTATTCCACCTCCAGTATATAATTCTCTATCAGTTTTGCTTACTACAGAAAGGATTTTAGTGTCAAGATTCTATAATTAAATCTTTTAACATAGAAATAAAAAAATAGTTTCACCACCAGGGGGCAAACAATATTTTTATAGGCAAAGAATATTTTTAACATTTCAAGGGAATTATCTTGTGTGAACATGGTTTACTGTTGGAACTTCTACAGTTTCAAATTAAGAGATACTGATTCTAACCTAAACCTTTATATTTCAGGAAAATTGTAGAAGTTACCAAGAACCAGGTACCCTTCAATTTACTCTGCCTTTTAGATGCTTAAAAGAAAACCTACTCCTTTTTTTTACCCCCCTTTTTCATAAATTTGCATATGAGGAAGAAAAATAGAATCAAACTTTTGAAATGCTCATCTAGTCTTTCTCTATGGTGGTTTTTACATTGCTTTTAATACTGGGTATCTTTTGACCCAGTGGTTCACTAGATATGTATTTTGGCTCAACTTTTGTTGTTGCTAATTTAATATGAATAATTCATATGCTCATAATTTAATATGAATAATTCATATATCTTTACTTCTAAAATTAAGCTCATTGGATTTTTTTTCAATATTGAGGATCGAACCCAAGGCCTTGATCATACTAAGCAAGCCCTCTACTACTGAACTACATCCCCAGCCCAACTCCTGTTTTAATTAATGCTTTGCCATTTGTTAACTTTATAAGTGTGAAATGAAACTAACTGGTAAGCATATCAAATTACAAGTGATCTCCATGGAAACCTTGATATCACTGAACTTACTTGGTAAGGTAACACAGTCGTGAATAACCAATAGCAAATAAAATTCTTAGTACAGTAAATTATCAGGAAGAGACAATGATAAGAAAAACTTGGCCCAACATGAGTAATGCCTGTCTTGTGAAGTTTCAGGAAATCCAATTATTTCTGACTTGTGCCTTGGTAAAAATATTACTAATGGAAGACTGAGAGTCTTTAAATCAAGGTAGATGTGGTATAGGAAAATAACCATTTTATTTCTCTTGGCTGGTTTGCTTTCTCCTCTTCCTGCTCCTAAGTACCTGCTAAGACCACACTATAAATCAATTATAATGATGCCACTATTTCAAATTAGGGCTGGAAAGGAACAAAGATACCATAGTGGTCTGGCAAGATCTGCTACTTGGTCTTTTTCTTTACTGCTCACCCCCAGGCCTGTTTTTTAATTATCTTCTCTGTTAGCCTCTTACACCAGGGTTATCACCAGGGGCTGCAGAATTGAGCTAGATTCCGCTATGTGTTCATCTAAAGAACATTTTTATCCAGATGAAATCAGATTGAGTAAATATTAAAGGCAAACAGAGAGAGAAAAAGAAGTTGCAAAAGATCAGACTTGAGGATTTGTTTAGCGGCATAGAAAAGAACAATCTGAGACTTAGGCTCTGCTGTCTTAGTGATAGAGATTTAGGGGTAAGGGGTTTGTATCTGTCACTGATTCACTTTTCTAAAAATTTGCTTATGGTGAATGGACAGGATCAAGTGTGTCTTTGACCTGCAGCTCAGCCACTAAGTACTCAAATGCTAATTTTTTTTTTCTTTTGGGGGTTAAGAGTGGAGCCCAGGGCCGCATGCATTCTAGCTAAACGCTCTACCACTGAGCTAGTCCCCAGCCCTCAAAGGCCGTTGTTTTCTCCCCAGTACATTATAGCCTGGCCTTAACACCTTCCTGAATCTCTTTAAATATTTCTCCTTCTTTTACATAAAGTAGCCTCAGCCCAACAACCAATCACACACTGGCTCCAACTAACCCTCAGCAGGTGCGCTCTAACAGCACCTTGCCTTGCCCCCAATTTTTTGTTCTTTTGTGTGTGTGTGTGTATGTGTGATAAGAAGTGGTTGTCAGTAAAATGCTGTCTAGTATATTCTTAAAAACTTAAGATGACTGTAAGAGTCTTTGTTTTAGTTATTTTCTCATTGCTGGGACAACATACCCAACATCCATGAGTTAAAGGAGGAAAAGATTTTAGCTCACAGTTTGTAGATGTTTCAGTACGTAGCTGGCTGGCTCTGATAAAGGCAGCATGGCAGAGAGAGGCAACAGAGAGGTGAAAGAGTACATGGATGGGCAGGCAGGAAGCAGTAAGACTTTTGTCTTTTTTCCCTTTTTTATTCCTCCCAGGCTACAGGCCTATTGGTTGATGTGGGGGGAATCTTCCATTTTCAGCAAACCCAGCATGCAATCCCAGATCTGTGATAAAGAAATCAGTGGTGTAATTCAGTGTTACACACCAACGATACATTCACTTCCCAAAGCCCCACTAATGAATGCTTGAGGTTTTGGGGAGACATCTAGATATAAGCCATAAGTCTTTTGCAACAATGAGTCAGAAAGCAGTTTATATTACAAAAAGAACCATCCATAGAAGTGGATGTTTGGAAATATTATCATGATTATGTCATTTTTAAAAATTTCATCAACAATGGTACATGCCACTAACAAAACTTGGATCCAAGCCCTTAAAAAACTTGCTTAAAATATTTCAAAGAAGATGACTCTAAAATCCATTTGTTAAGGCTATTTTTTAAAAGCTTCACTTTTCAGTTAGTTTGAAAGAACAGTTATTCAATGTCAGGGAGGAAGGAAAACCACTAAGCTAAATTTTAGCAAAAACCTTTGCACAGTTATTAAATGGAACTGAAAACAAACCTACTGCTAGGTGACAGAGCCAATCATACACTTATTCCACTGAGACCTATGCCTCACTGTGAGACATCTTTCTCACCTATAGTAGCCATTAAAACTGAGCACCTAAACCAGGTGTGGTGGCGCACACCCTGTGATCCCAGCACTTGAGAGGTTGAGACAGGAGGATTGTTGCAAGTTCAAGAACAGTAAGCCCAAGGCCAGCCTGAACTGCATAGCAAGATCCTGTCTCAAAAAGCAAAAAACAAACAAACAAACAAACAAACAACCCAAAATAAAACCAAAACAAACAAAAAAACTAAGTACTAGCCAGGTACAGTGCACATGTCTGTAGTCCCAGATACTCAGCAGGCTGAGGCAGGAATATCCCTTGAGCCCAGAAATTCAAGGTCAGCCCAGGCAACATCACAAGATTCCACCTGAAAAACAAAATTTTACCTACAAAAAAAAAAAAAAAAACATATATAAATAACTTGAAATTAAAATCAGACTCTCACTTTGTCACAAAATGTTGAAGCAGATTTTTAAAATTAATATCATTTTTAGCCACTCACTGGACTGCAAGCCCTGTAATAGTGGGGACTTGGTCTATGTTTTTCATTTCACCTAATAGTGCTCAGCCCATAGTTTTTGTGTGTGTGTGTGGTACCGGGGCCCAAACTCACAACCTTGCACCTGCCCGGTAGGCACTTAAGGCTCAGTCTATAGTAAAGCTTTCAATATTGTTGCATTTAAAGGGAAAAAATGTTTTTTCTTGGTAATAACCTACAATATTATGGGTCAATTTCCAAGACAAAACAATCAAGTTAACTGGAGAACTGTCCACGTTCAAGTCATGGGAGACCATCACAATTTCAGAGCAAATGACTTTCCTGCAGAACACATCCTCCGTCACCACACAGGAATCTGCATGGTGAAGAATGTGATGGGTTAATTGCAGTGTGTACAATATTGGTACAAATCCTCTGTCGCTTTATTTGATTGTGTAACAAGTCTGGAGTAATGCTGACTTATTTGGACCAGTTTGGACTGAAGTATTAGTGACTTTAAAATGAGTGAGATTCTAATGTAGCACTGTAATGGATCCTCTGTTGAAAATTTCCTCAGTCATATAACAGTTTTCATTGACATTTTGAATAAATGTAGCTCTGAGATATAATATATATTTATGCTTTCCTTAGTTGCAATAGGATATGCCACAAATATTTCTAATTTTTCTCAAGATTTGTCCTGTAAGTTCCAAGGCAGGTTTTTAACATGCAGAGTAAGAGTATTTTGAAGATAATTTACATATAAACATGCTACAATAATCTTATATATCCCCTAGAAAATATTTTGAAGCTCAACCAAATCTTTCACTGAATACAGGATTGCATTTGGCAGAAAGACTACTGAACTCATTTACATTCAAAAGCAATGGCTGTTGGTTTTCAAACAATATTATCCTTCATTAGCTTTATAATCACGTATCTTTTTCACATAAGATAATAGTTGTGGTTAAGGTTGTTTCACAATGATGTCTCAAGCTTTAGAACATTTCGTTGACATAGAAATATTTTATTTTAACACATGGGAATATTCTTATTACCACAAAGAATAATCCTTGTCCTTCCCCCAAGTTTCTTTTCTTTATTTTTTTTTAATTTTAAAACCTTCATTTTAGGATTGTCTGATTTAGCAAATAAAAATATGGGACATTCACTTAAAGTTGAATGCCTGACAATAAATTTTTTGTACAACATAGTTATACTAAAAATAATTTTTTCTTTATCTGTCATTCAGATTAATATTACATGCCAACACTGGTCTGGCTTGTTTTTCCCACTTTTGATAGAGACATAGGTTGAAATATGTTCAGATGATCCTGTAGGAAGTAGTGATGTCATTACTTTCTTGTTAGCTATCTTTAAATATTGTCAGGTGTCACACACAAACGTAAACACAAAATAAACATCAGTTTCAAGACATTGAAAGCCAGACAATGAAGTAATTCATTATAATGAACAATTAAATCAGTTCCATCTAAGTCTCTGGAGAAACATCACTACAATCAATTTTGGAACATTTTCATCGTCCCTTGAAAAACATGTTGTACCATTTAGCTATCAGGCTCTGTTTTCTCAAGCTCAACCCCCTGCCTTAGGCAACACTAATCTACTTCCAATCTCCAGAGATATGCCTTTTCTATAAATCGCATATAAATGGCATTGTACAAGAGGTGACCTTTTGTGACTAGCTTTTTCAGTTAGGATAGTGCTTTCAAAGTTCAGTCATGTTGTAGTATGTATCAGGGTTTCATTCTTTTTTTATCACCAAATAACATTATATTATTTAGATATATCACTTTTGTCTATCCATTTAGCAATTGTTGGAGATTTGGGTTATTTCTGTTTTTTATCTTATAAATAATATGAACATTTAATTTTTATTTTTCTGGATATGTCTTAATTTTTTCTTCATTTTTGAAGGATAGAAATTCTTTGTTTTTTCCTTTTTTTTTTTTTTTTGAGACAGGGTCTCACTTTGTAGTACAGGCTGGCCTTGAACTCACTTATGTAGCCTAGCTGCCCTCAAACTCATGGTGATCCTCCTGCCTCAATCTGCAACACCCCAGCAGAAAGTCTTAACAGTCTTCTTTTTTTTTTTTCTTTTTAGCACTTTGAATGTATCATTACACTGACTCTGGCCTCCATATTTATTTATTTATATTTGTTTTAAGACAAATTCTCACTATACAGTTCAGGCTACCCTTGAAACCACTATGGAGTCCAGGCTGGCCACAAACTCAGAGTGATCTTCCTGCCTCAGCCTCCCAAGTGCTAGTATTACAGGCATGAGCCACCACACCTGGCTGGTCTCCATAGTTTCTGATAAGTAATCAGCAATTATCTAACTGAGAAGTCTTTGTACTTCACACATCTCCTCTCTCTCCGGTGTTCAAGATTGTCTATCTTAAACCAGGCGTGGTGGCGCATGCCTTTAATCCCAGCACTCAGCAGGCTGAGGTACGAGAAGCATTGTGAGTTCGAGGCTGGGTTGGGCTACAACGTGAGCGCAAGGCCGGCCTGAACTACATAGTGCGACCCTGTCTCAAAAAACCAGGGCTAGGGAGTTTGGCTCAGTGACTTAAGCGCCTGTCTGACAGGCGTGAGGTTGTGAGTTCGATCCCCAGTGCCACAAAAAAAAAAAAAAAAAAAAAAAAAGGATTGTATATTTGTATATCTTAGCCACTGGGGATATTGGGGATATAGCTCAGTGGCATAAGTGCTTGCTTGGCAAGTGCAAGGTCCTGAGTTCAATTTCTTGTACCAAAAAAAAAAAAAGATTGTCTTTACCTTTATACTGTTTGTTTATGATCTGTTTAGGTATATATCTCTGAATTTATCCTCCTTGAGGGGCATCAGATTATTGAACTCCTTAGATGTATAGATTAGTGTTTTTCATAAAATTTGGCCATTATATCAACCAGTACACATGCTCTTTGACTTACAATGGCGTTACATCCCAATAAACTCAGTATCCCATGAACATACTGTGAGTTAAAATTGCATTTAATATGTCTAAATTATTGAATATCATATCTTAGCAGTATAGTACACTGTGGAGTATTGGTTATTTATCTTCATGCTAACCTCTCCTAATCATAATCACTTCAAAACCACCACCCCTACCACTGGCAACCGCTATATGGTCTCCATGTCTGTAACTTTGTTATTACAAGAGTGTCACAGAGTATATCATGCAATGCAATATCATGCAGCAGCAAAAAGAAACAAAAGACTAACTCGTATGGATGACCCTTGAAAACACGCTAACTTAAATAAACCAACCACCAAAGGCCACACTGGATGACGTCATTTATATGGAATGCCCAGAAAAGACAAAATCTTAAAGATGGAAAGTAGATTAGTGGTTGGCTAGGGCTGAAGATGTAGATATCCTTTCTGGGGTAATGAAAATATTCTGAGGTTGATTTTGGTGATGGCTACACAGCTCTGTGAATATATTAAAACCATTAAATTGTACACTTTAAATGGGTGGATTATATGTCATGCGAATGATACCTCAATAAGGCTGTTTTGAAAAATGCTACATAAATGGGATGATGTAGAATGCAACCCTCTTGTCCTATGTTTTTAAAACAAAAGTTTAATCCTAAAGAAAATATTTGCTACCATAAATAGTAGATATAAATAATCCAGTAGAGGAAAATCTATACATAAGATATAGTAAGGATGACAAGCAACCACTAGGGCTGGGGATTTAGCTCAGTGGTATAAGTGCCTACCTGGCAAGCGTGAGGTTGTGAGTTTGATCCCCAGTACAAAAAAAAAAAAACAAAAAACAAAACAAAACAAAAAAAAAACACTAGGCATGACCAAAGGGGAGAAGAGAATCTGTTCTTGCTCTCTGAGGAATGAGGTGGAGGGTAGCATTGCCTTTTATTTATACAAATGTGATTCTGGTGGTTCTCTTCAGAGTGAATGTTCTCAACTCTCCAGGTCAGACCCAACATGGGATGAATGAAAAGGAGCTGTCTCAGCTCAATTCAGATAAGATAAAATTTCACTTGAAAACAAAACCTGAAACAACCACAGCAACACACACACACACACAGAGGTTCATAGACTCAGCTGCTTCTAGACTCACAGATAAAAACAGTGGCTCAGAGAGAACTGTACTTGGTGAGATTGGCCCTCACTCTCCTTTCACATGTAACTGTTATCTTGCATTTTACATTCTTATTTCCTTCTACTCCCGATCATTGCAAAGCTTTCTACTGGGAGAGCTTTACTTCCAGATTTTTCATAACTGTTTTCTGGTAGAAATTGAGCGACTTACTCAACTATGGAATGCTATCCTTTGGCATTTATTAGACGTCCACTAAAATGCAATTGGTGTCTGTAGATCAGCGTGTGATATAGAGTTTCAAGTCAGAAGTTTGAGAATGTAACACTTTCAAAAAGCACTCCTAAAGGCAAATCCTTTAATAATTTTAAAATGACAAGAGCTTGCAATTTCCTGACGTCCAGAGAATGAGAGACGAGGGTGAGGGCGAGTGCTTGTGCCGGAGAGAGCTGGCGAGGGTTGCTTGCCATCATCCCGATTCTTGATGACTCCACCCATTGTGTATTGTGCTTTTTGTGGTGGAACGGAACTCTGTGAGTAATTAATCCCCTGAACAGACTCTCTCACAGAGTGCTACCTTCTCTGACTTTAGAGAGATTAACTGCAGCAGAAATGTTGGAACAGAATTTGCCCTTTATAACCAGAGTTGGTGAACTTTTTCTGTAGAGGTCCAGATAGTAATTATTTGAGGTTTGTGGGCCATATGGTCTCTGCTGAGACTAGTCTACTCTGCCATTATAACTCAAAGATAACTTGAAGCAATACGGAAATGAATAAGCATGACTATGCTCCAATAAAACTTTATTTATGGACACATATTTGAATTGCATATTATTTTCAGTTGTCATGAAATATTTTGGTTTTGGTTGTTTTTCAAAAAGTTTTTTTCTTGGTTCATGGACTTCACAAAAATAAGCGTGAGGACAGATTTGATGTATGAATCTTAGCTTGTCAGACCCTACATTAGTTTGTTTGCTTGTTTGTTCATTTCCTTTTTGGAGACAGGGTCTTGCTATCTACTTCAGGCTGAACTGGAACTCACTAGTTAACCCAGCCTGGCCTCCAACTCATGGTGATCCTCCTGCCTCAGCCTCTGAGTTTTGGGATTACTGGTGTGTACCACCACACCCAGCTTGTCAGACCCTGCTTCAAACTGAAGGGAGAGTAGAAACACCAAAGGCTCTGCAGCAGAGGAGTTTGGAACTCTTGCTTTGGAGCTATGAGCTGGAACAGTGGCTCTGCTCCTTACTCATTGTGTGACTTGTTTAACAAGTTGCACAATCTGTTTAAATCTCAGCGTCTTCATCCGTAAAAGTAGGATATGTAGAAATAGCTGTTCCATAAAATGGTTGTAGAAATTAAATTAAGTAACATATACATATTTAGCACATGTAAGGTCATTGTGGATGTAGTCGATACTGTAATGGATGTCTTGAGAAGTTGCCATTAAATCTTCATGCTCCTCAAATCTTTATCCATATGTTGGAATGTGTAGTGGGGTATCTACCAAGGCAGCATAGCTCAGACCAACTTGTGAAGTCATCTCTCAGTCCTCATTCTCTCATTTCCCCCCATTTCTCAGCAAATCATGTCTTCTTCAATGTCAAAATATACCTAGAATCTGATCACTTTTCTATAGCTGTCAATCTGATCCTCCCTGTCATGATCAAGTTCTTTCTGGTCCCACTCTTACATCCTTTCCACCTAGTTGCTTTAAAAGCAGCTTCTAAAATACAACCCTCATCATCTCATTCCTCTGCTTAAAACCCTCTGATCATTCGTTTAGCAGAAAACGCCAAATTTCTACCACAGAAGCCCTCTGATTTGCATTTTCCTAGTGTTTCCTTGACCCCAGCCATAATGGCCTCACTGTTGGCCATCCTGCTAGCACTTCCCACTTAAATATTTGTTGCTGTGTCTTTTTGGAGTGTTTTCTCCACAGATAATAAAGCAGCTTCAGTTTTCTTACTGCCCTTACATCTCTGATCAAATATAATCTTATTAGAAAAGCATTTTCTGACTCTGTTTAACTTCCTTATCATACTTTTGGGTCACACCATATATCAATTGCTTTCTTGTTTCTGGGATAAAATACCTGACATGCACAGCTAAAACTGAAGAGGTTTATTTTGGCCCACAGTTTCACAGGGTTCAGTCCATGGTCAGCTAGCTTTGCAGCAGAAGTGTCACAGCAGAAGGACCTGGAAGTGGAAAGCTGCTTAAACCATGGGAGCCAGGAAGCGGAGAGAGCAAGAGAGCCATAGCAAGAGATAGTCCTTGGAAGGCCCAAAGTGATCTACCTCCTTGAACCAGGGCCCACCTCCTGACAGCACATTCAGCTACAAACTCATCAATGAATGGATCCTTTGGTAAGAAGAACACCCCCATGATCTGATCACTTTTCAAAAGCCTCACCTTTGAGCACATGAGAATTTTGGGGGACATTTTAGAAAAAAACCATAGCACAGTACCTCTGTCTATTGTATTTATCTAGTTATTTATTGTACATTTAGTTATTTATTGAATGCCTCCTCATACTAAAGGATGTAAACTCCTAAGAGTTGACTTTGTATTTTTGTTCACTGTTATCCTAAGTGACTAGAACAGTGCCTGGCACTGAGCAATTCCAAATTTGTTCAGTGAATTAATAAATGAATTTTTACTCCTTTGAAATATTCTAAAATAAGAGCTTTTCAAATATTATTCTTGCATTGATTAGGGTGTGTGTTTGGCTGTATATAAATAACAACTCCTGAACAAAGAAAGAAAATAATTTATCACTGAAGAGTCTAGTAGTAGGTAGCTCAAAGAAATGTTTTATGAAGTTGCCCCATTGATTAAGTTTTATCTATTTTATTGGTCAAGATCTCACATGTGATTTTCTCTACCATATATACATTCTAACAGAGGAAGAAAGGTGGAGAAAAGTCACACATGCATCTATTAAAAGGCACATTCTGTAAACAATACAAAACAGTTTTTCTCTTTTTTTTGTAAATTTAATCCAATAATTACACCCAACTTCAGGAAAGGGTGGAACATGCAGTCTTTCTCCTGAATACCATGGATTCAGTGAAGTCAGTAGTTTCTATAAGGGAGAAGGGGCAAACAAATATTGGGGAGAGGCCAATCTTTGTGACAGTTCTCTATTTTTACTTCCCCTCGTTCAAAAAAGGTAGTGAAGTTAGAAGATTCTCACTGAGTCCTGCTTCTTGGCCTAAGTATGTAAGTGGCTGCCCAGTGAGTCAATGTTCCTTTACTGGAGAAACATACTAAGAAGCTGGTTTTTAGTCAAATTGGATTTATCATTTGAACTGATCATTCATTTTCCTTTTGATCCACATTCCAAGAAAATGGAAGTGTGTTTGAATCTTTGAAATTACCTTTTCTGATTTAAATTTCAAGTGTTTTATGCTATCCAGTGCTAAATTCTTTCAATTGTGTATTGGGCCTATTTGAGTTAGCCCATAATTATGAAAGTTCGCTGACTTTCTAACCTGATAAGATGTTCTAGATTCACATTGTACCTTCTCTGTCTCTGCTACAGAATCAGTTATTTCCCCCAAGGATTCTTGGCTCTTTTAATGGAACATGGTATTAAGGATCAAATTCTAGCTCCTGGAGAGATATATTTAGCTTGCACTGAAGGGGTGACATGGGAACAACTTCACTGGACAAAGTTAGACTACATCTGTATCATTGCCTATTTTAAATTTATTATTTGGGAAAAGTTATGCTTGAATAAAATTGCAAGAAATATACAATATATGCCTACATACCTTTTTCCTATATTCACCAGTTGTTCACATTTGACCATATTTGTACAATCATCCCCTTTTTATTTTATATACATCCATTAATACTTCTAGAAAAATACAATTAAGCTTAACCAAGTAAAATTAAGTTACAGAAATCATGAACATTAATTTCTATATATTTCCTAAGAATAACAACATTCTTTTACATTATCATAATATAATTATGAAATTCAGGAAACTTTATATTGCTAACAATGTTTGCATGTGGTACAAGTGTCATGTTTAAAATTTTCAAATAGAGGGAGAATAAGAAATGGAGTGGGAAGGGAAGGGAAGAGAATAGGACATGAAAAGATCTATCATGTTTATGAACCAACTCCTCAAGACAAATGTAATCATTATGTACTGCAATCATGTACTAATAAAGATAAAAATTTTAAAAAATTTTTCAAAGTATCCTAACAATGTCCTTCATAAAAATTTTTACTTCCCATTCAGGATCCAAATCAGAATCATGCATTGCATTTGGTGTCCTTTATTCTGGGACGATTCCTGAACTTTTCTTTCCATGCCATTGGCATTTTTGAAGAATGCAAGCCAATTGCTTTGCAGCTCGTGTCTCAGTGTGAGGCTGCCTGATTGTTTTCCTGTGATTAGATTCATGAGAATGTACGTGAGTTTTCACATTAACGATGATGTAAACTTTGTGTTCATCACATCAGGTTTCCATGATTCCCAATGTTAAACTGAATCAAGTTGGCTAAGATGGTTGTCTCTTCCTTCTTTATAGTTAATAATCTCTGAGGAAGAATTTTGAAACTGTATAAAAATTCTGTTCCCATTAAACTGCCAACCAATAGTTCTATTTTAACATTCATTGATAGGTTTTTGATTAAGCAAATTATTACAAGGATGGATACAAAATGGTGAGTTTTCTAATGCTATTATTTCTTTATTATTTACTAATTCACATTCCACTGTAGCGTTTCCTTTTCATTTCTGCCTTCCTTTTTTGGCATTCATTAAGAAAGTGATAAATTCCCCAACAGGATTTAGCCCAAATTAATCTCTCCCAGACCATGGGATAGTTGAGCAGCCATTGAAAGTCTCCTGCCATCGGTCTGTCACAGCTTCTGCATGGTAATCCCTGGACTTGCAGCTCCATGTATCAGGTCTATGTCCTTGTCTAGGGCTTTAGGGGATAGGGAGTAACATAGCTCCAGTATTAAATATTCAAGATATATATATATATATATATATATATATATATATATATAATAAAACTAACAGTAGTAAATGGCCATGCTTATTTGGAAATAGTATTCTATGTTTTTTTTTAATAGACAATTAGCATGTTGAATAATTACAATGTTCAGTGCAAGGCTATCTCCATTCGAATGTGTAAGGATCTTAAACTATTTTCATTTATTTTTAAAAGTACTTTACCCTGAATTTGGTTGGTGTCACTAAGTAGTTGGTAGATGTCAGTTTGTAATGCACACCAAAAATATAAGTGAGGAACCTGTTTAGATTTAAGCGCACAGTGGATACTGTGGTTAGTGGCTCACTCCCCAGATCACAGGTATTTATGGTCCCTCTGGGCACTGCCTTCAGGAGAAATCACCCTGACTTTCTCTTCGGAACAGCTAAAGCGGGGAGCTGGACACTGCGGAGTCACACGACCTACCCATGCCTTCAGGACAACTGTGCTTTGAATTTTTGTTATATTTCTTTTCTCTCTTTAAAATAAAATAAATAAAAAAGAAAGAAAGAAAAGAAATTAGGTTCAATGAGTGGCAGAAGCAGGGACTAAATCCTCTGCACGCGGATCTTTTTCTTTTCCATCGGATTCTTTCTAAACCCTCGCTCCTTGCCTTGCGTTCATTTTGCTGGCGACCTTTCCTCGTCCTCGCTCGCTCTCGGCCGCATCTCCTCTAAGGTGGGGCCGGGTCCGCGCCCCTGCCCCTCCCACCCTGTTCTGTCTGCGGGCCGGCCGCGCCCTGAGGCTGCAGAGGACCCGGAGACCGGCCCAGCGTCCGAGCTGCAAAGCTGCCCCCGGGATCGTCCTGCATTCGGCTTTTCCCTCTGCCCAGTGCTGCTGCCTTCAATTTTCCCAACCGAAGCCGAGCCCCAGGCCTCTCCCTCTCAGAGTCAGGGACCCGGGGAAACCGACTTTGTCCAGCTGTGGAAGGGCCAGATCAGGAGAGAGCAGTCCTATTGATATTTTAGTGTGTTTTGGCAGTCAGTCAGCAACTTGTTTTATTTACTTGATTAAAGGAAGAGTTAAATTTTGGTTGACTATTTTTGTTTGTTTTACATCACAATAGAAGAGTATTTTGGGGATTTGAAAAAAATCTAACTCAGAATAGTTCTAAAATGGGTTGTCAGTATAAGCTTATTTTAGAAACTGAAAGATATTCTTTGGGGGGGTATACAAGAAATATTTTCTTTTTTTGTTTATTTTTTATTAATACATGTTTGCAGTACATAATGACATTTATCATGGGGAGTTGGGATATGTACATAACACATCTTAATTCCTTTTTCCTTCCCTATCCCTTCTGTGCTTCCCTGCCCTTCTTATTTACAAAAGCTCTATTTCCATTTTTTTCTTTCAATTCTTTTTTCATTCCCTTTCTCTCTCCTCTCCCTCCCCGCCCCTTCTTGTACCAGGAATTGAACTCAGGACTTTGTGCTTGCCAGGCAGGCACTTTTGCCGCTGAGCTACATCCCCTTCCCATTTAAAAAAGATCTTCCTACTTGCTATTACGTTTTTATTTTTGCTCTTTGTTTATATTTTGGGTTTCTCATATAAGAGGAATCATGCAATATTTCAACTTGTGTGTCTGATTTATTTCATTTAATACTGTGGTCTTAAGGTGCATTCATTTTCCTATGAGTGCCTCAAGTTTATCCTTCTTTATGGCAGAATAGTACTCCATAAAAAGGTATTCTTTATGTATTTTCTCTCCTTTTTCTTAGCCTTTAAAAATAAAGCAATGCACATTAAAATAAGGACGTTAGAAAAAGAGAGAACTAGAACTAAAGTGGAATTGATGGCAACTAGCTAAATTTTGCTACTGTTCAGGTTCAGTTTTGAAGAATACTGTCAGCAAAATACATACAATTTTTTAAAAGTCTAAGGTTTCACACTGGCTGGGGATATAGCTCAGCAGCACAGCGCCTGCCTGGCGAGCGTGAGGTCCTGAGTTCGATTCTTAGTACCCCCACTAACAACAACAAAAAAGATTTCTCTGTAAGATTTCTTAACTATGTGGTAATAAAGTTACTAACGAAATGCTGAGTTTTTATTAAGGACCTCTACTTTATATATAGATATTTAATTTCACAATCATAGCCTGAGGTCAGCATTATTATCCCAATTTTATAGATGAGAATAGAGAGGTTCAGAGAGGTCAAGTAATTTTTCCAGATCACCAAAACAGTGTGTAGCGGGGTCAGACTTCAGCCTAAATCTGCGTGGGTTTTTTTGTTTTTTTGTTTTTTGTTTTTTTTTTTTTGAATTAGAGTTCAGGATCTCACCCCACGGTGTGTGGGTGGTGTTTTGGTGTATTTCTTTCTTTCTCATTGATTTAGACTGAGTGATACATTCAGGCGGCTCAAGACAGCGAGAGCGAGAGCGAGAGCGAGAAACAAGGAGAAGAGGCTGGGACAAAACCCCCGCGGGGCCTGAGCGCCCGGGGCGGAGCCGGCGAGGCAGGTGGAGGCCGCGGGGAGGCTGCGGAGAGGAGGGGCCGCGCCCCGGGGGACCCCCTGCCCCGGCGCTGGGCGGGCTGAGCCCGGGAGAGCCGCAGCTGAGAAGAAAGCAGGAAAGGAATTGGGCTCTCTGGAGGACGCTTATTCCCAAACACTGACAAAATGGAATGAAAAGAAGAGAATGCATTAAAAAAACAAACCCGCGGGAGACGTCGTTAGGGCTTGGAGCTCCCCAGAGAACCAGTTTGCACCGTCCCGGGGATGGCGCCGGACCCTGAGGCGAAGACCTTCACCCTGTGCTCCCTTCTCTCTCTTGGGCCGGGTGGGGAAGGGCTCAGGACGGGGCTGGTGACGAGGTGCAGGCGGCAGCACGGTCTCAAGGGTCCCGCACAGGCGGGCAGCACCTGCCTTCGAGGCTCCCCCACCCCGGCAAGAAGGCCGGGCAGCAGGACACCCCGAGCCGGAGGAGGAAGCTCTGGCGCAGCCCTTTACACAGCTACCGACGGAAAGGCCAAGACGGGGGAGTCCACTAACCCCGCGACTGCTCCTGTGCCCAGCCCTGCACCCTCCAGCTCAGGCGATGGGAAAGGCGAACACAGAACATGCAAATACCAAAGCCAGGGCGTTAGGGTGGATGATAGAGATGCGAGAACACTATCAGTCTCTATTAAACAACAAAGATTCTGGTCGAATCATGGGTACTTACTCATTTTTATCATGCAGGTGAGAGAAGGAAAAAATGCTAGCAGTCTACTGATTTGACAGAAGACTCTCACAAGTATTTATACCATACAGAAATACAGAAATGTCAAACATGACATTCTAAGAGCATCCGATTATTGAGTAAGACAACTTGTCAGAATTATAAGGCTCTTTGGAGATTACTTTTAAGGATATGGCAGTGATTTCCAGAGTCTTGTTCATATTATCCTCCCAAGGATAAATTGATAAGAATAAAAGAACGGAACAAATGAGCACACTTGCAAATATTCTTGCAAGTTTCAAGGCTACATCAAATCCAATTTTTTGGTCATACTGAGTGACACAAAGATGGTCAGTCTTAGGTCACTACAGGGAAGACAGCACATTTCCATCTTCTGTCTCTTCGAATCCTTTTGTTAATTATGAGCCTTGCTTAACTCAGAAGCTTTTGTTTGTAAAATAAAATAAAATTTAAAGCAAAAGAGTCTCGTGGAGCTCAATTTTATTTGAGAAAATGGTGAAAAAGATGGACATGATTTCTATTCTGCAACCATGAAATAAGGTGACACTTATATAGAGGGAATATGCAAACTAGGCTTGATCAAGAAGGGAGGAAGTCAAAGAGAACCCACCTCTGTATGACTGGAAAACAAGAAGGCCCAGATCGGTAGCCAAATTACTTTTAGAGAAAGTAGCCTTTAAGATAAATGGCGTCATGCGAAATGAACAGGGATAATTTATAATAGCGAAAGGTTTGTTTCAACTGGTAGTTAGCAATTTTAAAATTAAAGTGCCTAATAAACTAATAACTTAAAAATTGAAAGATGAAGAGAAATAGAAGAAATCTACAGTCATAATGTGACGTTTTAACACAACCACTCAGTAATTAGCACAGAAAATGGAAAAAAATTCTTCAGAATTCATGACTTAAACATCATAATTAATAAAGTTGATCTAATGAGCATATTTTGAATAATGCACGTACTAAGCATGTATTGAATACTATTTGGTGAATAAGCATATTCATCAACATTGACCATATACTGGATCTTAAAGAAAGTTTCAACAAATGTTTCAGGATTGCAATAGAAACAAGCACATTTTCCTAACATAATACAATAAGGTAGAAATCAATGACATCAAATGACACAAATAAAGCCTTCATATGCTTGAAACTAAATGTATATACACTGAAGTAATTCATTGTTCAAAAAAGAAACCATTGTGTAATTAAAAAGTTTGAACTGAATAATAATAGAACTACTCCATCAAAACAAGAGGTTCAGCTAAAGACATACTTAAAGAAAAATTATGGTCTTATATGTGGCATTAGAAAAAGCCTTAAAATTAGTAAGCTAAGAATATAGAAAGTAAAAAAGAACAGCAAAATAAATCAAAGAAAATAGAAGGACATGATAAAAATAAGCCAGTGAAATAGAAAACAAACCAACATACAATACAGACAACTGGTAAAGCTGAAGATTGATTATTTAAAAACCTAATAAAACTAATAAATTTCTAGTAAGAAAAGTAAAAAGAAGAGTGACAGCAGAAATAACAAATATCAGAGAAGAAAAAGAAGGCATTACTATAAAAGCACAAAGCATGAAACAAACAATAAAAAGTCATTAAAACAGTTTCATGTCACTGAATTTTAAAATGTAGATTAAATCTGCATTTCAAAGTACAATTTATATGAATTATCTCAAGAAGGAAAAAGTGGCATGATTCTAAAACCAAATGATCTTTCAACACATTGAAGAAATTGAATTAAGGGAAATTTTGTATTTAGATGGCTTCACATTGAATTTTTTTAAAATTACAGATTATTTTATTTTTATTTTAAAAAGCAAAACATAAAAAAGGGTAGAAATAATTCAGAATTTCAACAACAACAAAAAAAAAAACCGGTAAGAAGTCAACACTAGTTAACATATTGTATTTTGTTATCTTAGAAGTAGTCGTTCAAGTTACAAGATCTAAGCATAAAAAATGATTAATCAAATAATGACCACACAAACTATTCTTTTTGATGAACTAACAGAATTAGTAGTATAGTTATATACATCCATAGTTATATGCATATACCTACATACATATAATCTTTTCCTTTCTTCCATTTTTCCTTTCTCCTATCCCAGTTGTTCTTTAATTTTGAGCACTTTCTTTCTCTTTCACTATTACAATATTTATTGTACATTTTGGATTTTATTACTCTTTCAGATTTTTATTATTATTATTTATTTTTTACACTAGGGAGACAATACGATATTTACAAATGTGAGTCTGATTTATTTCACTTACGAGTGTAGTCTCAAATTATCTCCATTTACCTATAAAAGTCTCAAAATCATCTTTTTTACAGCTGAGTAATATACTATGGTATAAAAATACCACATCTTTTTCATCCATTCTGCAGTTGATGGGCATTTTGCTAGTTTCCAAGATTTAGCTATTACAAATATAATAGCTATAAACATGGGTGTGCATATATCACTATGACATGGTATTTTCAATTTTTCTGGGAAAATACCCAGAGGGGGAATGGCTGGATTGAATGGGACTTCCAATCCCAGTTTTTTGAGGAATCTCCACACTGATTTCCACAGTGGCCGCACCAGTCTACACTCCCACCAACAGTGGAGAAGCGTTCCTTTTCCCCCACAGCTCCAACATTTGCTATCAGTTGATTTCTTGAAGGCAGCCATTCTTTCTGGAGTGAGATGGACTCTCAATGCTGTTTTAATTTGTATTTCTCAAATGACCAGTGATGTTGAACATTTCTTCATGTATTTATTTGCCATTTGTTTTTCTTCATTTGAGAAGTGTGTGTCCATCTCAGACGCCCATTTTTGGATTGGGTCTTTGAATTTGGGAGGCCTGATGTTTTTCAATTCTTTTTTTTTTGCGGCACCGGGGATTGAACTCACAACCTCGCACCTGTCAGACAGGCGCTTAAGTCACTGAGCCAAACTCCCGGCCCTGGTTTTTTGAGGCAAGGTCGCACTGTGTAGCTCAGGCTGGCCTTGCGCTCACGTTGTAGCCCAAGCCAGCCTCGAACTCACAACGCTTCTCCTACCTCAGCCTCCCAAGTGCTGGGATTAAAGGCGTGTGCCACCACGCCCAGCTTCAATTCTTTATATGTTCTGGATAAAGTCCTTTGTCTGAGGGGCAGTTGACTAAAATTCTTTTCCATTCTGTGGGTTTTCTTTTCACTTTATTGGTGATTTTTTTTGTCACACTGAATTCTAACAGCCGAAGAACTCATAATTTTGATCTATTTCATATTATGTACAAACTCTTTCATAGAATAGGAAAAAAAGGACATTACTAGTCTCTCTTTAGGAGGCCAGTATAAACCTATTAATAAGAAAAAGTTATACACTAATGTCACTCAAGAATATAGATACAAAAATTTTAACAGTATAGCAGCAAACTGAATCCACCAGTACAGAATGTAAAAAGTATGAAACAATGTACCTGCGGTGGCCAGCCCCCAAAATGGTCCCCTGAGGTCCCCACCTGGGGCTGTTCCCTCTCACACTGTTTCAGAATTCGTGTTTGTGACCAATAGAAAAGACTAGACATGATACGCGGTTATGTTATGCTATTAAATTCACAGTGACCGAGTGGAGCTGCAGGCGCGCAGGCCGAGACACTGCGGACCCTAGGCCGCGCATCCGAGGCGGGGAATAACAGCTCTTCAAGTCCGCAATAAAAAATGGCACCCAATAAAACGACATTGCAAAAAATGGGAAAGAAACAAAATGGAAAAAGTAAAAAAGGTGAGGAAGCAGAGCCTGAAGAATTTGTGGTAGAAAAAGTACAGAACCGACGTGCAGTGAATGGGAAGGTGGAGTATTTTCTCAAGTGGAAGGGATATCCAGATACTGACAATGCCTGGGAACCTGAAGAAAATTTAGATTGTCCGGAGTTAAATGAAGCATTTCTTAATTCTCAAAAAGCTGGTAAAGTAAAAGATGGTACAAAAAGAAAGTCTTTTTCTGTCAGTGAATCTGATGATAGCAAGTCAAAGAAAAAAAGAGATGCCGCTGACAAACATTGAGGCTTTGCTAGAGGTTTTGATCCTGAACGAATAATTGGTGCCACAGTCAGCAGTGGAGAATTGATGCTTCTCATGAAATGGGAAGGTTCAGATGAGGCTGACTTGGTGCTGGCAAAAGAGGCAAATATCAAATGTCCTCAAATTGTAATTGCTTTTAATGAAGAGAGACTAACTTGGCATTCTTGTCCAGAAGGTGAAGCTCAATGACTTACATCATTTATATATATATATATACACATAAATCATATATATTTATATATAATATACTATATATAAATATATATATAAAATATGGGTAATATGGGTCTTGGTTTTGATTTACTAGTGTGAAAAAAACATTCTAATGAAAATCAAGTTTAATATGTTGGTTTTTGAAGTAGTATTTGGGAGAGTTGTTGGGTTTTGTTTGTTTTGCATCTACAGCATTGGTTTCTTTGAACAAATAAAAGCCTTTGTAGTTGCTTCCTTTGTCAGAAAAGCGCATTTGATAGACTGATGTAGTTCCTCTGCTTTTCTAAATGCTGGGGGAGTTGACCATATTCAAACTCAATCAGAACTCATGTTAAATTTACATGCTTCAGGATCATTCTGAGTTTTTTGTTTGTGTGTGTATAAATAAAATACTTATGCAAATAGTTTTTGTTTTGTTTTTAAACAGTCATCAAAACAAAAACTATGGGTGATGAGCTCATGTTTGAGATGTCATCATTCTGAGCAACCTAAGAATTAATCACTTCCAGTTAAACGTTTTCCTGAAGCCGTAACTTTTCAAGCTAAATATATGATTCTGTGGTTAATTGAACAGTTAAAAGTGGATATTTTCAAAGCAGCCATATCAGAATCCATACCTATGTCTTTAGTGACAAAAATGCAGCAGTTTACTTGCAAAATTCCTGGAAAGAAAAATTCTTATCTCTACCAACAACTTCTCTACCCAAATAAGGTAGCAAGTCAAAACCTAGTTTGTCTGAATTAGCTAAGGAAGACTTGTTAAGGGAACATTAAAGATTTCCTCATGACCCATTACTTTGCAACAAGTTGAAATCTGTACTCAAAAGTCAGAATTCATGGATGTCTAAAGACTTGGCTCATGGTAACCTACAGAGTAGCTAGAGGTGTTCACAATTTAGGACCTGCTAGAATAACTGAGTGAACAAATTTGTAATCTAAAATTACTGACCTGTATGTTTTTCTTGGTCCCCACTTGTTCCTTACATGAAGGCTCAGTCTTTTCAGTATTTGGGTTACTGTTTTCAGCAAAAGCCAGGAAAACAACTTTGTAGTAGTCAGAATGTTATCCTATTGTATATTGTTTACTTTATTGGTGAGCAGTGGTCAATAAATAGTTTTATATTCCTTTAAAAATAAATAAATACATAGTGACTTCTAGATTCCATTATTAAAGACATGGTGGCGTCCAGATTTTTTGATTTCTTGCTCAGATCATTTACTCTGGAGGAAGCCAGCTGCCCTATCATGAGCACCCTTAAAGGGAAGATAACACGGGAACTTGAGCTTCCTGCCAGTGCCTACACAAAGTATTTGGCAGTGGAACTTCTAGCTCAGTTAACTCTTAAAGTGACTGCGGCCTTGGCCAACATCTTGACTAGAACTTTCCATGAGATTTTCCTGATCTAGAGTTACCCTTAGCAACTCCTGGCCTCCTGATCCACAAAATTGTGTGAGATTGAAAATATTTATAATTTAAACCATTATGTTTGAAGATATGTTGCGATGAAACAATCGACACCTAATATATCTAGACAACGACCAATTTGGGTGAATCCAAAGATGAAAAGCTGATTTGACATTAGAAAAATCAACTGATGAATTCCACCACACTGAAGAAAAAAATCGAGGTGGGTGTGGTGGTGCACACCTGTAATCCCAGCACTCTCAAGGCAGAGGTGGGAGGTTTGCTTGAGTTCAAGGCCAGCCTGGGTTATGCAGTAAAACCCTGTCTCGAAACAGAAAGGAGAAAAAAAAAGCTATACGCTCATCCCAATAAATATAGGAAAGTGTTGGGTATATCTGCTCCATATTTCTACAGTGTATGAGTCAGCTTCATGGAGAAATCTGACTGTGAAAGGTTTGTTTTTGTAGCCAGAGTAGGAAATGAAAGCTTAGGAACATTTTCTACTCTTTCAGAGTATTCCTTCAGCTCTTACTTTTTGTTTTATATTACAAGTGAGAAAGAAGCGCATTTAATTATAAAAAAAAAATTATACTGTGAGCTGTGGGAGTTTCTCATTCAGATATGTTGTTTACATTTCTAGGTTCTGCAACTAGTGGAATAATAGAATAATTTAAATGAAGGGCCTTTGATTTCTTTAGTAAATCATCATCTTTCTCCATCATTCTTATGCCAAAGTTTCTTTCTCTCTCTCTTTCTCACTTTTTCTGTGTCTTGCCAGCTTCTTGATTTATGTTTTCCTGTAAACACTGCAATCAATTGCATTTTACATCCACTGTATGTTATTTGCATTATGTACTCAGGAGAATTAGAATCTGTCTTTTAAAATGGGTGTTCTTGGGAAATGAAACTGTTTTGTTCTTTGGCTTTGCTTTTTGAATGATAGTTTTTAAAACCATCCTGTGTTATTCTGCCTTTAAATACTTTAAGCATAGTCAATAAAGTAGTTTCATCAAAAGAATTTTTGGAAGCATGAAAATCCTTAATAGGCTTTGGGAGATTTTATTCTACCATTCCCAGAAATCTTTCAAATAACAGACATTATGACATTATGAATTGTTCATTCAAATCAGTGCAATAATGCTGCACATGAAAATATCAAGTGAATTCTTTTTGCTTTTTTTTTAACTCATACAAGCAGTTCATAGTTACCAAAAACAGAGAAAATGTGTAAATGTAATCTACTATATTGGGTGCTAAAATCTTAAAAGTTAAATGAATGCAAAATGGTCATGTAGCATAAGAAAAGCAGGTAGTAGTTATCCAAAAGTTAAAATGCCCACCTTTGAGAGTACCAATAATGTGTACGAGTATATATATTTGAGATTATATAAATGTTTATGAAGGTAAATTGAAGCTTTTTTTTACACCAACATATTTCTTAAAATTATATATTTTTTTGCATTGTAAAGTGGTATAGACTTTAGAAAAAAACATAATAAGGTAATAAATAACAATAGTTCTATTTACTCCATAATCTGTCCCTGGGGAGTTTATTCAAAAATTGTAGCTCAATAACAGCAGCCAGTGTTATGCACAGAAATACTCACTAGTGGATTATTAATTATTAAAAAGAAAAAATATGTGGAGTCGAGTTATACAACATTTAAACAATACATTAATAAAAATAAATTACATAGCTATTAAATTATTATTGGGCTGGGGTATAACTGAATGGTAGGGTACTTGGCATAATATGTGTGAGGCCATGGGTTCAGTTACCAGTGCTGTAAAGAAAAAACAATGCCACTAAAGAGAACCAAGAAAAGAGGGATAAAATACTATCATGGTGGCTCATGACTATAATCCCAGCTACTCAGGAGGATGAGGCCTGGACAATTGTGAGACTTCAGCAACAACAATAGCAACAACAACAACAAGACCAGTATTTTTAAAAATGGCTGTGGATTCAAAGCTCAGCCCTTTCTGGGTTTAATCCCCAGTAACCACCCAGCTTCCCTAAAATCTACTTCATAATTTTGCTGTAAGGATTAAATGTGATGATGCAAATAAAGTGCCTGGAACAATGTATAGGTCATGCAATGCAGTGTATTGTAGTTAATTAATCAATTAATTAATTTTGTAGTACTTGGGATTGAACCTAGAGCCTTTTGCATGCTAAACACATGCTTGACCACTAAGATGTGCACCTAGGACTATAATTTTTACTTGCTAAAAACCAACAGAAGCCAGTTTGAACTTCACCACTGTGTATTATTTTTGGTAGATGTGGCAGGTAGCCTCTAATATGGTTTTCAGTGGTCCCTACCTTTTGGTATTTGTGCCCTGTGTAGCCCTCCTTGCTTGAGTGTTCTTTGTGCCTAGTGACTCACTTTAACAAACAAAATACTACAGCAGTGCTTAAATGTTACTGTGGGAAAGAATAGAAAAAAGTGATAAAATTTAGCATGCATCAATGATTTTTTAAAGAAATCTAGTAAGCAGTATTGGAAGAAAACATCTTTTTCTTTTCTTTTTCTTTTATTTATTTATTTATTTTAATTTTTTGGATACAAGGCCCCCTATGCAGTTCAGACCAGCCTTGAACTTCACTATGTTGTCTAGACTGACTTTGAACTCAGAATGATCCTCCTACCTCAGCAGCCTAAATGCTGGGATTACAGGTGTGTGCCACCATGCCTGGCTGGAAGAAAATGTCTTTAAAAGCAATGAAAATGAACAAACTAAAGCCTTATGCAAAAACCATGGATGATAAAATAAATCAAGGTAGTCAAAACTACCTCTTTATGGGTCCATGCAAAGATGGTAAACTAAAAAGATGCAGGCAACTCCTCCTTACGTTCCTCAGGGTCATGCTGCTTCTGTGGCGGGGCTATGATGACGGACCAAAGGCTCACAGGGAACTTCTCCACTCAAGATCTGTTTGACTTCTCACCTGGCTGAGCTCACACAAGTGTCTATTTTATAGTTATTCTTTAAATCTTACCTTAAAGTTTACATACTTTTCTTATTGGATGATATTGCTCACTGTAAAAACAAAACATGATGCAGAAAGATAACTACTGTACATATTAGACTAAAAGACAAAAACCATATTGTCTCCATAAATGCATAATTATAAAATGAAAGCCTCTTAAAAATACTTAATGAATTAGTATAGAAAAAAGAAACATCCTTAACTCAATGAAAGATGTTGAAAAAGCCTAAAGCAAACATCTTACTTCATGATAAAACACTTAAGAACACCTTTTCAAGTCAGGTGTAAGGTAAGAATGCCCTCTATTGTTGCTTATCTTTCCATCTCAATGAGAGGACTCACCTTTGTAGTAAGAAGAAACAATAAATGTATGAAGATTGGAAACAAAACAAAGCAAACTAATCCCTGGCATTAGTCAGAGATGTTTGCAAAGAAAAGTCAAGAGAGAGCAACAGGCAAATTAACAGGCCATAATCAGTGAGTTCGGTAAGGTCATTCAGTTTCAGTAAGGTCACTTAACTCAAAAGCCATTTTTAAGAAATCAGTGGCACTGATACACACTAGCAACAAATAAAAGCTTGAAACAAAAAGGCACATAAAAATACTTATGACTAAATGTTAAAAGCAAGTATTATTATGGTTTGGATATGAAATGTCCCACAGAGGGGCTTGCGTGGAAGGCATGGTCCTCCATCCAGTGTTCGGAGGGCAGCTGGAAAGTGCTCACGAGGACTCCGATCACATAAGTGGCTTAATCCATTGATGGGTATCATTGCGTGGACTGTTGGGGAGTGGTAGAAACCGCAGGAGGTGGGGCCTACTTGGGGAAAGTAACTCTCTCTCTCTCTTTCTCATATTTTGTCATAGCAACAAAAGCTGACAAACAGATGTGTAAGAATTTTCAAGCCTAAGCAACAGAACAATAACATAAATAAGCCATCTCACCTCAAATTAATAAAATACAATTAAATTATAATAAGTAGACTTAATGGATTTTATAAGGTGATTATAAAATGTATATGAAAGAAAAGTAAAGGGCTCTGAATAGCCAGAAGAAAAGAGGGGTTGAGATCTTGTTCAAGTCTCATTTAAAAGCTATGACAATTAAGACCTTGTACTTGCGTGTGACTGATTACGACAAAGCAACACTGCAGCTTACGTGGGTAGAAGGAGGACTGTTTAATTAATGGCAACTGCACTTTGATTCTCCATTTGTCCAAATGTAATATTGACTCCTTCCCTACAGAGTTATTCCCAGAGTTACTGTACTAGGGTTCCCCAGGGAATCAGACCCACAGGATATATACACATTCTGCCTCCCTACTGAACATGTACAGAGATTTTGCTAGTCATAATTCCCTAAGGAATATAGTACCTAGGTACACGGCATCTGGTATTATAAAAATCTACAGATGATTTAAACTAACATACAGAGGATATGCATAAATTGTGAGCAAATATGGTGTCTCTTTATATAAAGAACTTGGGTATCCAGAGAGAGTCCGGGAACCAATCCCCCTCAAATCTTCAGCTCTCTCTCTGTCTCTCTCTGTCTGTCTCTCTCTTTCTCATTCGAAGGAATTGGTTCTTACCATTGCAGAAGCCAGTTCCATGCACTGGTAGTGCAAGAGAGCACAGAGGCCTAAAGACCATTAGCTGGACAATTAATTTTTCCTTACTCAGGGGAAGGTTGGTCTTTTGGTTCTAACGTGTTTTAGTCAACTGATCAGATGAGGCTCATCCACAGTAAGTATGGCAGTCTGCTTTGCTTAAATTCATGAATGTAACTGTCACCTCATCCCAAATCACCCACCCTCACAGAAACAGCAGAATCATTTTTTACCAACTACCTGGGTGCTCTCGGGCAGAGTTTAGTTGACACACAAATTAACCCCCACAGAACTTGAAGATAGAAATGAGAGCAGCACTGCAACATGCAGGAGAAAATCTCTATGATCTTTACATAGAGAGATTTTAAAAATAAGACACAGAGTACCAATTATGAAGGAAAAAACAAATTTGACAATATAAAAATGTAAAAAAAACTCTGTCTAGTAAATGCTTTTGTCTTTTAAAAAAGAACAGAAAGACAAACTGTAAAACACCCTAAACTTGATGCCAACATCTATTAAGTAATCGGTAAGAGATAATATTGTTTATTCACGTAAGTATATGAATTTATACTATTTATATATATATATATAAAGTAATTCAGAATGATTGATGAAAGTGGCAGGGGTGGAAGATTCACTTTGGAAGAAGTTGTCTAAGAAGCTGTCAAAAGTACTTATAATACTTTACTACTTAAGCGAGGAGTCTGTGTGCATGTGTGTGAATTACATCATTCTTTGCACACTTGCTATTTTAAAAATAAATAAATAAAAAATTTATGATTGCATAGAAATCAAAGAAGTGAGAGCCATTGTTTTTGTCTTATCACATGAGTATTCAATTTATAAATAAAATAATGCTTGTAAATTGAATTTAAAATCTTGATATTAAAATTAAAAATCACAAGGAAATATATGTTCATTCTGGTCCATTCAACACTAAAAACCCACTGAAAAGAATTTCTTCAAATGAAAGGCATCAATTGCCTCTAACATATGTCTTAGAGATAGCTGAATTAATAATTAATTTCCAAAAATGAAAGATTTGTGTTTTATATATTAATCAAGCTTTTGAACTTATACCTGCCTATACATTTTAACAGTCAACAAACATTAAA